>PVJX010001474.1:0-161073 GCA_004027295.1 Dolichotis patagonum | reverse complement strand
GTGGGGTTATAAAAGCCATGTGCTGCAGCTTACTTAATGCTCAAGATCCACGGCTGTGCTAGTGTCATAGAAACATGTATCCTATGACAATGTGTTGGCCCCGGTCGACACATACAGTTCTCTCTAGTTTGACTCATTGTTCCCCAAGCTGGCCCTGCATTCTTTCACATATTCTGCTAGGGAGGATGATACAGCCAGTGCTCACTGAAGACCTGCTGTGTGTCACACACCTGCTCCATGTGCCTTAGGGAACCTTCCTGCATGGTTCTTCTGCAAAACATAAACAAATGAAGCTGTTGTGTTACTTTCCTGTTGCTGCTGCATCAGGTTACTGTAGAAACAGATGTAGCACACATTTACTTCTTACAGTTCTGGAGGTCAGAAATCCAAACCAAGTCTTAATGGGCCAACACTGGTGAGCTAATAGCTTCTTCTGGGGCACAGTCTGTTTCTTCATGTCTTCAGGCTTCTACAGGAGGGGTGTGTTCCTGTCTCATGGTCCCTTCTGCTATTGCTAGTAGCACAGCGTCCTCAAATCCCACACTGAAACTGCTGGCTCCCTTATAAAGACCCTTGTGACTCCACCTTAATCACATCCGCAAAGTCCCTTTGGCTGTGGAAAAGAACACATTCATGATTTCCAGGGACTGGGATGCAGGTGTTTTCAGGGGTCTGTTATTCTCTAAAGCCAAAGCAGACAATGAAGAACTTCCTTTGATTGAGAAGGGCCTGGACTTTGTTTAACACAGTCGTGGGAAACAAGCAGAAACTAGAAGAGAATAGAGAAGAGGATGCTTAGCACGCTTTGCCAGGGAGAGCTCTGAACAAAGACCAGATCTTTGGGAGTGGAGAGATGTTATCAATTCGAGAGAAATTTAGTACAGACAGCACTTGTCAGTCAACTTCAGAAGTGGATTAAGGAGAGGGAGAACTCAAGGATGGCCTCAGAGTTTCTCACTTGGTCAGCTGCCTAGCACATGTTCTGAATTTTCATCTTAAAATAATATTTTCTGAACTATTTGATGTCAGCACAAATATTCCAGGCCAGTACAACATTAGCTGCATTCACTTCAACAGATTACTGGTATTAGGCCCTCCAGCTGCTTACTTGGGTTTTCTGTGTTAATGTTTTTCTTTCCTCTGTTGTAGGCCGTTGTTTAATATTGGGTATACACAGATGTCTCCTCCACTAAATTGCAGTTTAGTGTCGTTATTTTAAGCTAGCCTGTGGCTAAAATTTTATTATATAATAAGGCTTGATATATATCTTTCTTCAGGTTTTTGATACAGAAAAATATTTTTTGTAAAAACTTGCTTTAGAGGAATAAACCAATTTTTATAATTTAAGTGTAGAATGCTGGACTTCATACATGGTTTAGAATATTGCTTTTGGTAAATGGTTTATCCACTGTATTTTGAACGTACTAGGCTCTGAAGAACTCCGAGAACTGGTAAGCCCTCTTTTTGTCCACCATTATGTTACATGTACATTTTTGTAAGTTAAGGATAAAGTACGTATTTCTCTTCTCAGATAATTTATAGACACATTGTGTCCATTGTAAAATAACAACCAAAGTAGCCAAAGAGATACAGAAAAATGATTAGTCATCTAGGAGTAGAACTGTGATACAGCAGAGAGAGTACGGCACGGGGGGAGAGGAAGCGAGCCACGGCTTGTTCAGCTGAAGGAATCTCTCCACCACTGCCAAATCAAGTAGCTTCTGTCCTTTCCAATCTAATATAAAATGTATTTATTAATTCTGAAACACTGTGTTGCACAGTCTAAGAAGAATTTGTGTAATGTGTATATCTGATAAATGACCTACTTGCTTCAGGGAGGGAGAAAGGGAGAAGAGAGACAGAGGATTTAGATTATACAAACCACTAAAAAGGGCAATCTGCCCATTTTTTTAAATTGGCAAAAACTTAGAGACTTCATAAAAATGAGTACTGAATGTGTGAGACAATGAGTTAGATCCCTCCGGTTAGGGGGTGGCCTGAAATGTCCAGTGGGCACATGACTACATGGTGAACATTTGACGTGTAAATGCAAATAGAAATAGCTGGGTGTGGTGGGACAGGCCTGCAGTCCCTGCTACCTGAGAAAGCAAGTTCAGTGCCAGCCTTGAAAGTTTGGAGAGAGACCCTGTCTAAAATTAAAATAAAAAGAACTGGGGATGTAGCTCAGTGTTAGAGCACTTGCCTAGCATGCATGAGACCCTAGTCACAACCTTCACCGAAAAAACCAAAACAACCACCCTTACATTTCTACTTGATACTCAAATGGCTAAAAAAAAAAAAAAAAGCAATACCAAATATCAGTGAGGATGTGGAGCAACCAGAATTTTCATACACTGAGAGTGGGAATGTAAAATGGTGACTACTTTTGGAGAACTGTTGGCAGTTCCTCAAACTTAAACATGCATAAATAGAATGTCAAAAATATTTATTTTCTCAATGACTCAGCAATTTTACCCTTTGGCATTTCCAAGTAAGAAAACACACAATGACTGTTCATGGATGTTTTCTGTAACATTCTTCGTAATACTCCAGAAATGTAAACAGTTCAAACATCTATCAACAAAAGAATGGATCAACAAAGTACAGTATATTTATACAAAGGAATTCTTTGCAGCATTAAAAAAGAACACAGCAACATGATTAAATCTCACAGACATTGTGTTGAGTAAATGAAACCAGACTCAGAGCATATCGTATGTGTGTCTTTTTACAGGACGTGCAAAAAGAAGCAAAACTACTCTGATGATGAATAAAATAGAATCTACTTGGACTGGGTTGATTGAGAGCATGAGGGAAATCCTTAGAGAGGGATAAAAATGTTTTATTGAGCTGTTCATTACAGGACTGAAAATACAAATTCATGGAATTGCATTCTTAAGATATATACATTTTAATGTAAGTCAGTTTTATCCAAAGGAAAAAACATGGTGCTAGATAACAGAAAATACAGTAATAAACAAGGTAGTCCCTGCCTTCATAGAAGCCGGGAAGGGACCACTGGCCATGCTCTAGAGAGTCCTGTGGACCCTGTTAAGGGCTTTATATTTATCCTGGGGCAGTGGGAAGGTTGTGCTTGGTTTTACTCTGTAGAGTTACGAAATGAGTGTAACAACCAGTGCCTGCCGTGTTTCTACCAGTATTCTTTCTCCAGCTCTTTAATCTGAGCATTTCAGTGGGACCTGACTGCCCACAGTGAAGGCTGCATTTCCTCCACAAACTTGTAGCTATGTCCAACCACGTAACTGAGTTCTGGCTAAGACAGTGCAGATGGATGTGTTCTGGGGACCTCCTCTGGGAGAGATCCGAGGTTTCCCCAGCTTCTGTTTCTTTCCCTTCTTCCCACTTCTGGAGACTTACAGGTGGGGGTGGCCTCAGATTGAAACACACTGACTAGAACCCACGGTGACCTTTGGACATCATGGAGCAGGCTTTACATGGGAGGCTGAGTTATGAGAGGGAGACCAAGAGGGAGCAAGGGGAAGAAGGAAAAGGAAGGAGCTTTAGATTTATTTTTGTTGCTTCTACTTGAACTTAGTCCCACCTAGCACATTCAGATTTGCATTTTTAAAAACCCATTCAGGCCTATTACTATCCTTGAACACAAGTCTTGATTTACTTTCTTGTTATGTTTTGCTTTGTTTGCTTATTTGTCCTCTAGGGATGAATATGATGAAAATGAAACCATCCTTCAACATAAATAGCATTTCATGGTTTTTGCTTCCAATTTTTGCTAGTGACTGCTTTAAGGTCTAGGAAAATAATAGACATGATCCACAATTATAAACTAATTGCCAAGAATATCACAACCAAATCTCAATAAATGGATTGTCTTCTAATTTGCACTGAGCAAAGTCGATTTGCATCTTAAATAGGAAAGTTACCTGACTCCCATAGCGGAATAGATGCAAAATGTTAACATATGATAACCATTTTCTACATCAACAGTATCAAACTACTGACACTAAAATGCCCACGTAATAAACACTGAACACACTTTACTCAGTAGCCATCCTACTGCCAGGTGGTGAACAGGCAGAGGGAGGGTGGAGAGGTGAAAGACGAGAGGACCATTTGTCCCCCATACTTCAATTTTCTGAGATGTTTCTGGACAAGAGAGCTGCTTTTTTTGTTTGTTTGTTTCCCATCGTCCTTCCCCAGTGTTCACCAGAACCACCTCCATATTCTAATAATAACAATTTGTGTAGCTCTTTTTGGACAATTAAATCATGTTAGTTCCTTTCAGTGTATTAAATGGAAGGAAAAAAAATTATGTAAATGCAACCAAACAGCCATACAACAACTGTACTTAGAACAGAAGGGTATTATGAGCTAAAAATGTTTCAAATTAGTTTTTAATGTGAAAATTAAAGGCATTATACATCCATCACATGAACAAGATTGTAATTTCCAGTCAATATAAAGACAGAAACATCCTGATAGGAAGGGTTTAAAAGCACCGGAACAGATCAGTGAAGGAAATTTGTCAAGGTGGTTTCTCTAGAGATCTTAAAAGGGGAAGAAACTCATCTGTCTTAGTTGGCTTAGAGGAAACTTGTTAGAAGGTGAGAGGTTGAAATGGCTAGCATTTGAAAATTGCCTGACAGTCTTCTTGATTTTTAGAAATTTCTGTGCCGACGATACTTTTGATGCCTGAGACTCACTTTGACTATGCACCCTTAAGGCAGTAGGCACACATGCTTTGTGCTTTGTGGAGACATTGCGTGTTTGGTGGGTCTGTCTTTGAGGTGACGGGCTGTGATCCAGAGTCGTGTTGGACCACAGAGAGAAGGGGAAGTGGAACTGGTGTAGGAAGACTTGGGGTCTGATTCCGGTTCTCTCATAGTGGCGCCTAGAAAGTACTCTACATCCCCAATGTTCATTTCTCCCCCGAAGGAGGAGAGAATAAGATGATACTGAAACTTCAGTCCTTCTTTCAGTCATCCAGAAGCCACATGAGGCATCCAGATGTGTTCTTCACTTTGAGAAACTTCCACATTCTCAGTCTGCAGAGCAGAAGCCTGGACCTGGACTGTGGTTCCCTCATAATGACCAGGTGAACTCAGAAGCAGGTGATGGTGTCTCAGTACGCACTGGCCATCGCCTGGTGGTTTTCAGCTCTTTCTGATCACTGTACTCTGTTTATTCTTTAGACTAAGGGTGCCTTTCCCTACACCTGCTTCTCGAAGCTTGTATTCTTTTTGAGTTGGGTGCGTTTCTCAGACAGTGCTAGCACTCAGGTCTCAGGTGCTGCACAATGGTATCAAATACCTGGGAAGCAACAATGAAAACCCCTCACGGGAAGGGATAATGATAGGTGTAGAACCTTGTCCTGGGTTCCATCCCCAGTACCACCACCAAAAAGAGAAAAAAATCCTTGCCACATGTGGTGCTTGAGGCTGGCAAGTTTGAGCCTAGTGTAGGCAACTTAACAAGATCTTGTCAGAATACAAAAGAAGAAGAGCTGGGAATGAAACCCAATGTTCTCTACTTTCAGGTCCCAGAGTCATGGAAAACCAAAGTCTAGAGCCACTGACATCCACCTGAGATGGAAAGCCCACTGCGTCCCAGCTGTGTATGAGGTGTTTTGTGTGGGCACTGGATAGTCCTGAGCCCCTGGGTGGAGATGCACCTTGCACCCACCTTTGCTGAATTTACATAGTACCAGAACCTGGTCATACAGGCTGTCTTCTCTCTGCCTCCCAACTGGGGAAGAGCAGGAGACCAGAAGGCAGGAGGAGAGTGAGGCTGGAGTACTGTTTCCCCACTCCTCTGGCAGGCTGGTTTGATGGAGGCTGTGTTCTGCTACCTGTGACAGTGGTGCCTGTGGGCTGTACCCCTTCTTTTCCTCCACTTTCCTTTTTTGCATTTGAGGTTGAGAGGTGGTCTGCACCTCCCTCTATTGTAGGCACAGAGGTGGTTTAGTTCCCCTTCTTGGTTTTATTAAATCTTCCTGTATTTTGTCAATATTACTTTGTCAGTTTTCTACTAGCCCTTTAACAATTTGCCACAAATCCTATGCCTTAAAATGGCAGAGATGTATTATCTCTTGGTTCCATGTGCCAGATGTCTGACAAGGGTCAAAACGAAGGCATCAACAGGGCTACACTCCTTTTTTGGGAGTTCTTTCTTCTTCTAATTCCTAGAGATGGTCCGCATTGCTTGGCTCATGGCCCCTTCATTAAATTCTCAGCATTTATCAGTGTGTGTCATCTGCTTCTGTCCAGACCCAAACGGATACATTATTTTCACTGAGAAACCTGAGAACAGAAACTCATCATCTGAGTTAGGATTTACTTAAGACACAATGTCTGATTATAATCTGTATGTATCAGATATTCACATTTATATATACACACCATATATGCACAGGTTTGCATGCTACCCACAAAATTCTGTAGCACAAATATCATAACCCAGAGTCAAGTTAAAAAACCTAAAAGCATAAGGAGGAAAGAGAGAAAATCTGCATTGATGACTTCGAATTAGGAAATTATTGAATAAACTGAGTTACACTCTATTCTGATTTCCTTTTCTAACCGTATGCTCAGTCTGCTTAGTTTTCTCCTCTTCTTCCTCTTGCCCACCACTTTGACCATTTGCAGGAGAAATATGTATTTTTAAAAATCGGTGCTCATTGGCACGCAGTGTTTTAAAGTACCGTCTGTCCCTAGAGAGCTGGTGGGTTGAAAGAAGAAAAGAGTAAGTCCCAAGGGCTGGGGTCTTTGCACAGCAGGCCACCTGGTTTGCTGCCCTTCCACGGGGACAGCTACTCTACCTCTTTACTGCTGATCCTTTGTGTAGATTAACCAATGTAACATCAAAATCTGCTGGTGAAAGGACGTATTGAGGAGGAAGAATCCCAGAGAGGAGTCAGGGCTTAGGTCTGCAGATCATCGTGGTGCAAAATTGTAAACAAACGGGGAGTAAATTCCAAGGAGGGAGCCAGGGTGACCCCCAAGCACCGTGGGTTAGATCTGTGAGTGTAAAAGTTCTCTGGGACTCAGCATTGTTAGCTGGCTCCTTGCCCTCCCAATCCCAAAGCCCAGAGCACATACTCTGTAAGTATGTTTTAAATGAAGACTCAAAGAAGGTAGGAAGAATTGAAAGTAGCAGTTTAGAGTCCATAACCACCACTCCCAAGATGAAAGCTGATTGTTCATCTTTGACCGTCTTCTGCCCCTGATTCCTAACCCTAATGCCATGGCAGCTGTCAAAAAATAAGACAGAGATGGAATATTTTAGCTGTCGGTTTTTATGAGGAAATGTCAACTAATTTTTTTTCTACTCTATGAGGAAGGAAGGCTATTTATTGGAGTACAACTGACAAACCAAAACCCGTGCATATTTAATGTACACAGCTTGAACTTGGAGGTGAGCCATCACCACAATCTATGCCGTAATGTAATAACTCCCAAAGTTCCCTCTATTTATTTTTGTTGTTATTATTACTATTAGATATGAACATTTAATATATCATTTCGCTGTTAGCAGATGTGTAAGTATACATTATACTGTGATCAATTGTAGGCATACAGGGCTCTACACAAGTTTCATATTGTGTAACCAAAACTTTGGGGAGAACGAATTTGAGCCCTAAAGCTGGGCATTAGTCACTTTTCCACCACTGGACCAAAATACTCGCTGCCCACAGTGTAAAGAAGGAGGAGTTTATTGTGGCTTAGAGTTTCAGAGGCTTCAGTCCATGATTGGAAGTCTCCAAAGTAGAAGGTGTGGTGGGAGAAAGCTGTTCAGTGCAGGAAAAGAAACAGGGAAAGAGCCAGTGACAGAGGAAGAGGCCAGTACAAGAATACACCTTTCCAGGTCCTGCCTCTAGTGACCCGCCTCCAACAGCATAGGTAGCTAAACCCCAAGTGCCTTAATCATCTGATGAGTGTGAGTCCCCCAGGATCCAGCCACCTGCCCAAAGCCCATGTCTGAAAACATGACCCTTGTGGAGGACATTTTCGATCAGAACCATAACAAACTGTACAGATAATTCATGTGGAATTTACTTGTCATAGAATATCGTAACTGAGTTAGCAATCCCACTTGGCAGATACACCTAAGGCTCTTCGAATATTCACGTGACCACTTCACCCCCCGTGACTGACTTTCATTTTTTAAATCATGACTGACTTCAGTGACACACATTCTTCTTGGATAAAATTTGCCAGCCTCCTCCCATGCTTTCTCCTCGCCCTACTCCTGTGGAAGTAGTCATTGCTGTGTGACATTCTCTACTGGACAGTTATAGTTGCTTCTTCATCTCCCCCAATGGACATCATGCCGTTAGGCATTCCCTGTGTGCTTGCCTGCTCTGCCCTGCTCCTGAGAACAGTGTTTAACACAGTGCTGGTGCTCCATGTATGTGTGTGGAATCAGCGAATCTGGTTTGAGTCTTTCTTGGTGGTATTTGGCAGACCTAGCTATCAGATCCCCAGTTTTTTTCTTCTGTAAAATGTGGGTAATAATTACAACATGATACATTTTAAAAATTAAGTAAGAAACAGTATCTGGCCCTTACTAAATCCTCAAACCTGTCTTTTTAGCATTGTCCTCTTTTAATAGAGTGTGTTCTTCAGGACTTGTTATGGCTTGTATCTAGATGTCCCCCCAGAGTCCCATGAGGTCATAGGTGGGGCTTTTTGGGGGTGGCTTGATTTAGAGTGTGTGGTTTTGGAATCAAGTATGTGATACTGGGATTGATTCATGGTGCCCGTGTGATGCTAGGATTAAGTTGCCCCACCCTGGGTATGAGTGCTACCTGCTCTAAGGGTATGGACAGAAAGAGGATATAAGGGTCAGAAAGAGGGTCAGGGCATGTTACTTGTTGCTTGATGCGTGGTGCTTTGCTTGTTCACTGCTTTGGTGCTTTGCTGCCTTCTGCCCACCATGGACTGTTTCTCCTCTGTGCTGCATGTCTGCCATGTGCCACGCTGCCTTGGAGACAGCCATTTATGGACTGACCTCAGCAAACTGCGCTGAATAAACCTTCCCTCCTTTAACTTTGAACGCCAGGTATTTTGTCACAGCAACATGAAAAGTACCGAAGACAGGGCTATGGACATTTTTTGGTTGTATAAAAGTATTAACAGGTATATAGGAAACTGACTAATATTGATGATGCAGATATGATTTGCATTAGTCATATTTCATATTTAATAGAGAAAATCAAAGTTCGTCACTGACAAGTAAATAAAATGTTATAATGAAATTCACTAGATGGCAATCTTAGTCTCAATACAGCCAGAATTGAGTAATTGGCAGAAGTCCTTATTTGTTAAAGCAATTTGTAAATGACCACATTAGATGACACAAGCAGGGTAATAAATGTAGAAAGTGATTTAAGACTTAAGTTTTTATAATGTCAGTCTTTTTCGATTTATAAATCTAAGTGGTATGTTTCTCCATAAAAGGTACATGTTAATGCAAAATAGTGTCTCCTTAAAATGTCAAGTGCAGTGAATTACTGAGATGTGGCTGATGGTTTGTGTTTTAACCTTAAACACTCCCCGTTATTGTCTTGATTGTTACAAATAGCAGGTATGCTTTCTGACAAGATTATTAGTTTATTAAATAATTTTCTTTAATGCCCTTATACCTCTTCCATGTCTCTCTAATAATTTATTCATGAGGCTCCTCATATTCTGAATAAAGCTAGCATGATTATATTTGCACCTGAAAGTCTTTTCACATTGAGATAGATGGCAAAGATCAGATACTTTAAAAATACTTTGCTGCACTGGCCTCTAATTGCCAATTTTCCTGGATGTAAAATGTATTTACTTTCTGTTCCTTGTGGCTTCCCTGGGAATAATACTCAAAATACCAAATGAAAACCTGCTCGGCACAGAGCAGTAGCTGTGTCTTTGACCCCTTCTGGAGGAGTTCTGCAGAATATCAGAATGTCCTCGTTATAGGTTGGGGTGACTTCCATGAGCATATTGAATTACGGATCCTTGGACAGCTTTAGAGAAAGCAGTAAAATATGTTTATTATGCTTTTCTTACCTTTCTTTCATTTGGTAGGCATTCAGTAAAAGTTAAAATAAGGCACATGAAGTAAAGTGAGTGTGACAAGCACAATGATCTTTTCAAGTCTCCATTTCTGTAGGGACAAGAGTCAAATAATTGACAGTGCTTTTTTTGGAGAGTAGGTGCCATCTTGCATCAACGTAGAGAATTACTGCACAAAAATCTTATTTCAGTGTGAAATTATGAGTGCCTGCACCTAATGAATTACAAACACATTCACGATCCATTTGGGGGAGAATAAAAACTAGGGATGGTCATTTAACAGATGTCATTGGGTATCTTTCTTTGAGGAAGAATTGCCGGATTTGAGTCCCTGCTGCATGATCTTGCTTAATTTGTAAAATGGAGATGGTCATTGTGATCTACGCCATCGCCTTGTTGGGAGAATGAAACCAGTTAGTGTGCGTAAGGCTCTCCCACACCCCTAGAGCCAGGGCAAGGGCTCCTGTAGTTGCTCTCCAAGGCAAACTGCACCTCCTGTTTCCCCGTGGTGCTTTCTGTTATCCCCTCTGGCTGTTGCGTGAGGTGTTGTTCCAGCCCTGTGTTGCGTGCCTTTATTGCATTTGGGAACTCCTCACTGTACTTCTGCTGTTTGCCCCCATTCATGTGAGTCAGTCTTGCCCACACAAACTGTTTAGGTCACGGAGGGCAGGCATCGTGATCAGCCATTTTTAAATCCCCCTTGTACCAAATAGCATCTAGCACACGGCTACTTAATCCCCTGACTTTAAATCACTGGTGAAAGTACATCAGTGTGACCTTCTTTTGCAAAACCCATTAGGATCTACTTTCCTATTTCTAGGGAGAATCGGTTGGTTCTTTCGTAGTGTTGCTATATTTTCAAACCCTCCCTCCCTTCTTTCCTTCCTTTTTTCACTCTACCTGCCAGCCATTCAGCAAGCACTTTTCCCTCCTCCTATATTCTGAAAGCAGCGCTAGGTGCATTAAGTACAAATGGCCAATTGGAGATAGCTCATGTTTTCATAGCATTTATCTTGTGCTATAAACAAAGAATTTAATTTTCAACTATAAATTGCTGTAGCAGCTATGATGGGACAGAACAGAGTGCTCTGCATATAACCATGGGAGCCTCCTTTTTCATTATTTTTATTGTGGGTGTATACTTACAATCCATGATATTTTTGTTTATTTTAGGGAATTGGTATACACACAATGTATCTTGTTCATTTTCAATCCCCATTTCCTGTCTCCCACTCACTCCTCCTTCCCCTAGTCACCTTCCACGTCTCCAAAATGTCAGCCTTCACTTTATCCTGTATTTGTAATTGGGTTTCTCTTATAAGAAAAGTTATCTGGTCTTTGTGTCTGACATATTTCACTTAACATTATGATCTCAAAATTCATCAATTTTCCTACAGATGACTTGAATTCATTCTTCTGTATGGTTGAATGAGACCCCATTGTGTATGTGCCACATTTTCATCATCTACCCATGTGTGGATAGGCATCTAGGCTGTTTCCAGAGCTTAGCTATTGTGAATCACATTGCTATAAACCTGGTTATCACCGTACTGGTAGTATGGTATCTTTGACCATTTCAGGAATATGTTACGCCCAAGAGGGGTAGCTGGATCAAGTGGAATTTCAATTTTTAGTATTTTGAAGGATGTCCATACTGATTTCCATAATTATTTAGTTTACATGCCCACCAATAATGCAGGATTGTTTTTTCTCATAGCCTCTCCAACCCTGGTTTTTTTGTGTGTGTGCTCTTAATGATAACTATTCTGACAGGAGTAAGATGGAGTTGTTTTGATTTACATTTCCCTTGTGGCTAAAGAGGATGAACATTTTTTTTCATGTATTTAGTGGACATTTTTACTTCTTTTAGGAAGCATGTGTTCAGGTCATTTGCCTATTTTTTGAATGGGTCAGGATCCTATTTAACATTGCATCATTTAAGAAGACTACTCTGAGGGGGTGATGCATACATTGTGAAGTGAAAATTTTGGAGACCATTGTGCCAAGATCAGTGAGGAAGACAGAAAGCGAGGAATGCAAGACAGAGCAAGAAGACTGTGTGGAGGGAGGGATGAAGGTCCCTCAGAGAACTGAAGAGGGCCAGTGCCATGACTGCCCAGTGAGGAGAGTGTCCAGCCCCCAGGTCAAAGGTGGGGGTGGTCCTGGCAGTGAGATATTTGCCAGGTAAACCTGATTGGCATTTTAATCATCCTGGTTGCTGTTTTGGACAGTGCTTTGAAGGGAGGCCTCTTAGGAACCTACCGCAACTTCTTACATAGTGTTTAGCACGTTGGGTTATTCAGTGACTAGTTCATTAGCCTCCTCTTGTTTGCATCACAGGGTCCTAACAGTGCCTGACGTTTGTTGGGAGGTGTTGGGGTGGGGGCAGGTGCCTGACTTAAAGCAGAGGGCTGCTCTCTTGTCTGTCTCCTTGCACTCACCAGGCAATGGGTGCTTGCTGCTGTCTCCTAAGTAAGGCATAGGCTATGGGTGCTGTCTTTCTTCAGTGCCATCGCTAGTCAGTGCAATCCTTTCTACTGAAGCTGGCGAGGAAGAAGCGCCATTTACTTGTCCTTATCCAAAAAACCATAAATGATGTGATGCTACCGTTTTCCAAGTGTATGCTTAATTTTGTTTCACTCTTCAAGGCTGCTGTTCTTGTTTGGTGGTGGTCTAGTTCTCCAACGACCTGCCCTGCAGAATCCAAACACGACTCTCTATTAGGATTATACTTGCTGTTCCTTGGCTCTTCCCCCTGCTATGCTGCCTTCAGGAGAAAATCTGCACAGCTCTGGAGAACGGGGCATTGCAGTAGTATCTAAGGATGCAACCCTGAGTGCAGATAACCGAACACATCTGCTTTCTCAGAGCTTGTTCCCTGGGAGCATACAGAAAAGACAGTGAGGGTCCTGGGGAGAAAAGGAGTTGTTGAGAGAAGAGTCAGGGCTGGAGAAGGCTTCACTGAGAGGGCAGCACACAAGCAACTACTCAGAGAGTGAGTTCCGAGGATCTCGGGGAGAAGAGTGGCCTGTGCAAAGATCCGGAGGTTGGTGTGCCTGACAACTGAAGGATGGGACAGGAAGGGTGGAGTGCGGGTTGACACAGGTGAGTCAAGGGACCCTGGTAGGAGGTTTGCATAGAGAGGTGATGCTCACAGAAAGGACAATTGGGAAAGACCTGTTAGTCCCCTCTTGGGGTTCGTCTTCTACTGTGGGGAGAAGGGAGTAAGTGCAGGGCGTTGAAGGAATTACAGGTACATTGATGGTTCCCTGTTCATCAAAGGGCGGAGGGAGAACAGCCGACCAAAGCCATTTGTCTTGGAATTGCTGTCCCAGGCGTGAACAGGAGTCGTCTGCTGACGATGGTCTTGTGTAACCGTGACACATTCTCACTGCCGGGTAGCTTAATGTCAAACAGTGGAGAGTCAGCTCTTTGCTGATTAGGTGCTGGAGCTCACACTCACGGCTGGGAAAGGCAGAATCATGAAAAGTCAATCAGTGCCCCAGAGAGGGCAGTGGCAGAAATGGCCCAAAGTAACTGACGCTTAGGAGGAGTCTCCCATGCCACTGACGCAGAGAGACAGCCCAAGTAGTGGCCCATAGCCAGGACTCCCCACCCAAGACTGCCCGGCCAGTGCTGCCGCTTTTGTGCCATGTGAGACTAGGGTTAATGTCTGTGGCTCAGTGGCCGTGGTCGTAAAACGGGAATGATTTGGGTACCCTTTAGAAAGTTGCCTTGAGGATCCGTTACATTTAAACACATTTTAAGTAACATGTGCTGCCATCTCCATTTCCATGGGTGTGTGGCTCAGCACCCTGTGGCTTGGGATGAGCCTGCTCTCCACAAAGCCCGCAGGCCTTTGCCTGGATCCCCGGACCTTCCTCTCTGTACCGGTGATCACTGGCACTGCCATTAAGCCTGCAAGTCAGGACCGTGCTCAGTGCTGATTGAAAGGTGACACAGCTTTGCCTCTAGGGGAACATTCTGTTGAAGGAAATATCTTTTCTCAATTTTTATTTCTTATTTTTAGGACATTATTTGCATTACGTAATGATTACTGTGATTGTACGAATCGGAACATGCATGTAACATATCTCAATTCTTCTTTTCTCCCCTTTCATCCTATAATCTAACCCCAGTTCTTGATCCCGCTCCTATTTGAGAAAGATCCCTCCATTTTCTCTTTCTGTCTTTTATTTTGTTTTTTATTTATATTTTGGGTTTCTCATGTAAGAAATACCATGTGATATTCACGCTCATATGTCTGCTTTATTTCACTTAATGTTATGATCTCAAGGTACATCCATTTTCCTCCAGAGGACTCCAGGTTGACCTTTATAGTGGAGTAATACTCTATTGTGTGTATACAGAACAATTTTAATCCATTCATCTGCTGATGAATACATAGGTCATTTCTGAGATTTAGCTGTTATAAGGTGTGGTACTGCAAATATGCATATACCTCTACCACTGTAATACGACTTAAGTTTTTTGGGAAGATACCAAATTGTTGTTCCTGATTTTAGAGGGAAAACTTTCAGTTTTTACCATTTAATAAATGATCTTATTAAGGAATAAGAGGAAATTAATAGTATTAGATAAAAGTAACAAGAAAAAGAAAAATTAAAAACAGAGTAAACTAAAGGAAAAACAATATAGGTAATGTTAAAAGAGAGAAAAGACAAAAACAAGAAAAGCTAAAGGAAAAAATGAGAAAAAAACTCAACAAATACATTTTTTGGCCCCAATAAAGGAGAAACAAAGGATCAAATAAAGGTAAAAAACACGAGTCCAAAATTAATTCTTCCATATTTCCAAACGAATGGTTCCTTTAGGACCTACTGTCTTGGAATCCATCAAATCCTATCTTGGACCAAGTCTTTCAGAACCAGGAGCTAACTAACCCTTTTCTCTTTGTAAATTAATTGCTTAAATATCTCATTGTAGTGACAAATACCACCTAGCCTAACACAGATCCTCACAGCCAGTGTGACAGAATCAGCTTGGGACTAATCCCTGTGCTTACCCAGTTCCCAGAGCTCACTGGGACTTACAGACTTTGAACTGGTATTTGTATCAGCGAATCACAAACTGTCACGTAACAACAAAAGTGTACAAAAATGGGGACAGTTCTAGTTCCTGATAGGTGAGGGGAAAGAGCAAGTAATGTCAGGTAGAGATCTCTGGGTTCTGTTATAGCACAAGGTCTTTCGTCATTGGCTAACTCTGTGTGGCAACATCTCAGTGACCAGTGAGAGCAGCCACCGGAGGACTTGTGCAGTTACCATCTGGAACTGGGCATCAGAGAGGCCACAGAACCTGGCCACTATAACTCATCCGGGCGGCTGGAGAGGGCTACAGGGGGATGTAGGTACAGGAAGTGATGTGTACAGGGTGGGACCAGCGTGGCAGGCCCTTTGGAGGCCTTGGTTTTGTACCATTGCCAGCAGTTAGGAAGAGGCATTGAGCATTGCTCACGAGCTGGCAAACGGCCACTGGAGCCACAGGGACAAATGCCATTTTCTGAGCACTGAGCTTACTTGGCTGAAGCCTTTGATATTTGGGGCTGTCACTATGTGAATGAGGGCATGAAATAATCTGAGCGTTTATTTTTAGTAATTTTAAGGACGTGCCTAGTATTGTCTTGTTCCTAGAGCCACCTGTTCAGAATTTTTGTGACGATAGCAATGCTGGGCATCTTTAGTCTCCCTTTGTTCTACGAAAGCCCCGCTGCATGATTTCCATCCATTTGTTCTGTATTCTTGTGATGATGATAATATTAGGCATGAAATATTTCTGAACCAGGAGCTTTGGGACTGCTGGGGAGTCTGAAAAAAATTAACAGTACCTCACCTTTCTGCACTAGACTACGTGGATTCTTTATTTATCACCATAAGATGAATAGCTCAGGTACCAAGGGACAGAAACCCATCTAAAACAAATGTACTTTATTCCCTAAAAAATGGAGTGGCTAGCAAGACCCAGGCATTGTTCACGCCATTCCTGCCTTCTGACTCAAGATGAGAGCCTTCTCATTGGAATGGTCTGCAGCACAAGACGTGACCTCCTGCACCCAGCTTTGGAGGCAGTGGCAGAGGACTCACCTATAGCCTGCACCTGGGACAGCACCACCCTCCAGGTGATTGTTACAGTTGGGACCACTGTCACAGGCCATGTTGTCATGGGCTTTGAGAACAGGTCTACAGTGACACCCAAGCACAGCCTTGGTATACTATTTGCATATCAAGTTGCAGATAGTTTATACTTAAAGTTATGATTGCTAAGACTGAGAAGGATTTTTTAACAGGAAATTTTCAGACTTACTGCTCCCACCTGCTCTGTTACAGATACACTGAGGGTTTTCTGGGGGAAAAACTGAATGGATCTTAGCAATGCATTGCTTGGAAACACTGAATAATTTGTTAATCTGTTAATCCCATCTGCTGCTCTTAAAAAGGGGGAAATTTTACATGGTGATGCTAATGGACCTAAGACCTAAAGGGGGATTTTCTAAAAATAAGTTTAGTATAACCAGATTTAGCTGTCTCTTCCTTTGTTTCCCCCCAGTATCCAACTGTGTATGTACTAAGTCTCATTAGTATTTATCAAGTAATCCCATAAATGTTACTTAGTTGCCTTTGAGAAGTCATGTGGGTTGAAAGGCAGACTAGAGCTCAGACTGCCTGAATTTCAATCCTGGCTCTGTAAGTGCTGCCCTTAGGATGAAGTCAGTTCATGCAACCATTCTGTGTCTCAGTTCAACAAATATAAAATGAGAGTAATACTGGCATGTCTTGGGTTGTTGGAATAACAGTGTTGAGCATACAGTTAGTACTAGGAGCTTATGAGAGGAAGAGGAAGACGAGGATGATGACTGTGACAGGTATTTATGATGACCATGATCACTGTATTGCTGAATTTTAAATTGAAAATACAGCTCTACTATCTTGGGGGGGAGTGTATACAAGTCAACCGTCACTTTCTTTGAAGATGTGTGGTGTGTGCAGTGCTGAGTGTAGAGGGCTTCGTGTGGGCTGAGAGGAAGACTTGGAGAAGGGGTCCCGGGCCGGCCCTGCACTGCAAACAATTCCTCTGGCCCAAGAGAGGGAGTTTGTGAAGTGAGTGATGAGATGGAGAACCAGTTAGCTTAGGGACTGAATTGAGGGAGAAGGTGAGGTGAAGAATTTTAGCTGCAGAGGAAGTGTACAAGGGGTCTCCTAGGCCTTGATGGACAATTTGGGTTGTATCTGGAAGTTCTAGGGAATGACAGCCACAGTGGCAGCAAGTCAGAGAAACAAAGACCTAGGAAAACACCAGTGACCTTTAGAGACATGACTTTCCTGTCTATAAAAGTATGATTTGGAGATTCTCCCTCCTCCTCTTCACATTTATTGAATGCCAGAGGTGTGACAGGTTTTTAAGACAGATCATCAATCCTTACAACAATGTGGAAAATGTTGGTATTTTACTCACATATTACAGACGAGGAAATTGAGTCAGTGATTTTTCTGTTGACATTTATTTAGTTAGTAAATAATGAAACCAGGAATCAGGTCTCAGTTTGGGTTTTCCTCTTCACCCCATCTCCCATAGGCAGTGAATGTCCTTTGGATTGCTCTGGCACTTTTCTGTGTTGGAAGTTACTAGGTACCTGGGTCTGCACTGTTGTCTCCATCAGTACCACCCTCACTGTCACTGCTGCCGCCACCACCCACTCCATACCATCAGCTCTGCCACCACTGCCATACCGCTACCACCTTTTCCCTGTGAACCACCATTATCTCTACTATCACCATGGTCACCACCAACATCACCACTGCTGTATCACCAATGCCCTTTCCCCCTGTGCTTCTGCCTCCAAAACAGAGGCAAGAAATAGGTACAGCTAGGACCAGAAGCAAGGCCTGAGACACTGAAGCCAAGCTCTTCACAAGGAAGAGTTGCGTTCACTGCACTCCAGTTTTCTTTTTCAACAGTGTGCTTCATTTGTGCTTCTGAAAAGGGATTTTTTCAGGTTTACTTGGCCTGTTCTTGGGAATACTTTCAGTGGTGACATATGAGTTACAGTTTGGTGTCGTGAGGCATTTCAATGGGATTATTAGTTTTGCTGCTATTTTATTCTACAAAATATTCACCGCAGAGTGCAAGATGAAATTATTTCATGGTTAGGATTATTTTTCTCTTCTCACCGAAAACTGGTGCTTGCTAAAAATCCTTATAACTGCAGACTAGGTAATTGAATAATTTGTATATCAAATTAAGGTCCAAATGATGCTTTTAATAGCATAATTACTTATAATAAGGAAAAGGTCAGCATTCACTAGTAATTATCTATTCTCTATAATTTTTAAAACATGAAAAAATGCTGTAGCCAGCACATGCAGAGGGGAAAAGGCACTGGGAAACATCACTGGCATGAAAAACCATGTCTTATAATTAAATTAGTAATTCCATTTGAGGGACACCATGTATAATTGATCAGCTAATTTACCTGAAGCCTTTCGTTTAAATACTGTACTTCATAGATTCTTAAATGCACATTTTCATATTTTCTAAATCAGGCATCATTGTGTGACGTGGTTTATTTAGCATCTTTCTTGTTCTAAGTACTACATAAAATTAATGCATGTCTTAAAATCAGTGTCATCTTACATCAGGTAAATAAGGGATTCAGATCTTTGGAAAACATTTTCCAAGAGAGATAACACTGAAAGTCTAAAATGAAAGAAAAAAAGGTAGTTAATGCTGAACGGATGCAGAAGTCTGAATTCACATATTCTAATAGAGTCATTCGTTTCTCTAATTTACACAATATGCCTTATCACTGTGAGGCACTGCATTAGTACTTTATGAGAGGAATAATCACAAGGATACATAATATCCTCTACTGCCTTTGGGTGGAGCTTTATAGTTTATCAAGGGCTATTACATGCACTATTGTATTTATTCTCCAAGTTACCTCAAAGTTAGCTGTTATTCCTAAGCTCTGGCTAAAGAATCAGTGAAAAACCTAAAGGTCGGTGACTCAGCTAAAATTGCCCATCTCAGGTTTGCAGAGCTCAAAACCCACTCTTCTACCTCCAAGTCCACTGTTTCTGCTGCAAATAGAGAGGCATAAAGCAGAGGCTTCTGACGAGACCTAGTCTGTTGCCCGCTTTGTGGTCTCATTCCTAGGCCGCTCAGGCCACGTGGTCCTTTCCCGTGTTAATTTCCTTAATTGTGTGAGTAGTACATGAACATGAGACCTCTTGCTAAAAAAAAAGGAAAAGTATGGGATAAAAAGTAGTGTCCCCTTTTCTAGTATTTGTTCTGTCACGCTGTGTATAATATTTTGTGATTTGATTTCTTACAGTATGTCTTGGTGATTTATTCATTCATTTCAACAAATGTTTCCTGTTCTCAGCACTGGGAAATCCTCATATGTAGTTTTAGTTTGCTCATTCTCTCAGACAGCTGAAAGTATTCTCATTCATATATATATATATATATATATATGGCATAATTTAATAACATTTTCCTGTCACTGGATACATTTGGCTTCTTTTCAATGTAATTCTAGTTATAAATTGCCACAATAACAGTAAAAGATTCGTAGGACATGTCTATCTGTGCAAATATGTATACTTGGGACTAGCTTTTTAGATAGGACAGGCAGGTTTGCTTAACCGAGCTTGGTGGCATACTCCTGTCATCCCCGCATTCTAGGAGGCTGCAGTAGGAGGATCTCAAGTGTTAAAACAGCCTGGAGAATTCAAGACAGACTCAGTCTCAAAAGCAAAAACAAAAGGTTGGAGATGAAGCTCAGTGCAAAGGCCCTGGGTTTCATGCCTAGTACTGCAGTGGGGGAGAGATGTGCTTACGTCATGGTTGCTTATAACAGACAAGGCAAACAGAATCTCTGTGGGCTCCATTTATGTAGTGTAGGAAGTAACACTTACCCCAGAGAGTTCTACCAAAACTCCTGCAGAGTAAAGTGGCAATGGCTGCTCTGCAGGCTTCATCCTCTCGTAGGAATAAGACAGATCCACAAAGAAGCACACAACAGGGAAGTCCATGCTAAGGGCATCTTCCTGACACAGGTAGTTTCGAGAGGTCAGAAGAAGACAAGAGACCCTGGCAGCTGTTTGAAAAAGGGCAGAAGAGTGAGTCTGGTCCTGCCTGGTACCTGGGCAGAGTGTGCTGGGCTAAGACATTACAGAAGGACACAGAGCTTACACTAACGGGGAGAGAGGAGAGAAGGGCACCGGGAAGCTAGCCGAAGCCCACAGGATGGTGATGGTGCAGCAACTCACTCACAATTTGCAAGCTTTGGATTAGCCCTTGAATGCTGCACCTCATAAGCTAAGCAGCGCAGTAACCTTTGCTTTGTCTCCTCAGCGTGACCATCATTTTGCATTGCTCACTTCTCTGCACAGTGCCAAAATTGACAATATGGTCAAACCACTGAAGTCCTGCATATTCCTCCAGCAGGGAATGGTGTTCACATAAAGGTTAGTGATGGCATTGAAATTGGAGTAAAAATTCTAGTCTACTGTTGTAATGAAGCTACATTTCACTTCGAATGGCCTCATCTGCTCTTCTCCCAGCATCCTGCCAAGCAGTTCTGAGTGGAGGAGAGAAGAGAAAAGAGCGAGGAGAACAAGAAGGTTATAAGACCAATTCCCAACCCACGAAAGCTTTCCTGTTAGAAATACATAGAGTATTGTTTCATGTCAACAGAGCTCTGTGAGGACCGCATGCTCCCTGGATCTCCCTTTGCAGTAAGTTATTTTCTGAAGGCATTTCAGAGACCGTGGAAATCATAGCAGAGTAGGTAAAAGACATGTTGGCATTTTTAGAGAGGATTCTGCTGCCAGCAGGGGTGTGCTTTTTGTGAACCTCTGAAAACTGATTGGTTTATGGAGACAGTTGACAAAAGTCTCTCCCTCCTAGTTTGTATTACCTCCGAGTGAATCTGCCAAAGATCATGATGGTAGACTTTTTGTTTTGCCTACTGAAGCTTTTCCACCATTACATCTGTTTCATATTGTCAAGAGCCGGATCTAGGATGTGTGTGTGTGTGTGTGTGTGTGTGTGTGTGTATACACACTTCCTTTGTTGTTCTGTATGTTGTTATTTGCTGATTTCCAGAATGGTCCCAATTTGCATGACTCCATACAGCTCAGAAAGGCATGATTATTGTGGTTGCATCAAGGTTTTGGGGTTCTTGCACTGGAAAAGTGTCCTGGAGATTGAGTATCTAGTCATTAGCAATCTTGCATCATAACTAGGTTGACCTGTCACAGATTGAGAACCATCTACTCTGCAGTTTTGCCTCTGACTGTTGTTGATGGAGTAGGATGCCGATCTGCAGCATGTTTGGCTTGTGCTGGTCTTCCAACTGGCTCAGGACTGCAGACCCAATGGTTGTCCTAGGCTAAATGGCCATCAAGCCTGCAAGTGACTGCCATCTGGATTTCTCGATGTCATTTTCCACTGAGACTACATTGCAGCAAAGATCATGGCCAGATGTTCTTTTGCATGTTGTATCATTTTCGAACTCCTTCCGGCGCAAGGGTCTTGATTTTAAAGTAGAAATAGTGTGGCTTCTGAAATATAAAACAACCATAGAAGTAATATGCGTTCCCATAGAGTTTTAACACATAGTATTCTGAGCGCATTCCATGGATTATCCCACTCGACTCTTTAGCAACTCTGGGAGGTAGGTAGATGTTCCCATTGTACATGAGGGAAACAGAGGCACTCTAAGCTAATTTGTTCTGGAGCATAGAGCTGTGGTGTGGGGTCTGAGCACAGTCTCAGTCTACCTTTGGGTCCCCAAGCTGTCGTGAGTTATGAGGGCTCAGCAGGGTCAGAGGTTGGAAAGGCAAAGATCTATAAGCGGGGCAGAAACACTGAATGGTTGGCCCACTACCTCTCGAATAGATGGCTCAAAAAAATGCAGTTGTATAATTTTCTGTTCTCCGCTGTCTGGGATCCTCTTCTGTGATTCCTACTAGGAATCATTGATTACTGAAAATGGTTTGCGAAGCAATCCAATTAAGTGAGCCAAGAATTACATGTCAAGTGTTACCATCTTTATTTGCTTATGTCAAGTGGAGTCAGAAGCTTTCTGTGATCAGCAAAGCAAGCTTAAAGTGGTTGATTAATTTCCTTGAAGTTTTGTCAAAATTTGTGGGCAGGGAATCTAATTTTCAATTTAATTTTCTTTCTTAACATAAATACCACCAACCCCATTACTACTAGCCAGAACACATCATTTGTAATTTCACTTTCCTTGAGTGCCGGGTTAATAATATTAATCTGAATCCTTCTCTCACCGTATCTTTATTTTAAGTAATTTGTAAAAGATGGTCAGTTTTGTAGATTTTTACCACCCTTTGAAATATATATACTTCCCATGCTAGAATTTTTCCCCTTTCTGGCAATGAAAATATTTTTGTGTGCTTTTCTATGTTTCAAGCCTGCATTGGGTGAGCAGAAATTACAGGAGTTAATAAAGCCTATCATTGCACATTTGGGTTTTCCCATCTATAAAATGAATTTAATAATTAGATTTATTTCATAGGCTTTTGGTTATGTTATATAATCTTTGTAAATGTCTCAGTCTGGTGTGTATGCTACATGGTCAGCAAATGTTTGTGTGGCCACGTGGCCTCAGGAATGCCTTGGGCCCTGATCCTGGACGTAGAACCGGCTGACTGCCCTGGTCCAAGACCTCTCCTTGCTGTCTGGGATTCTGGAAGTGGCTTGAGATGCCCATTTTCTCTCTCTCATTGCTTAAACCTCAGCCGTGACTGTTGTTAATGCTCATCTGTAAAAACACTGGGATGTTACTTAAGGTCCAGTGGAGGGTTTCCTGGTCTCTCATTCTTAGTGTTGAGGAACTGAGATGTGAGATTGAGAACATCTTCATTTCCTCTGTAGCCTGCTGGTTTCTCTTTAGTTACTACCAGGCAACTAGTGAAGCCTCTGACATAAAGCACATCCATCGTAGAAAGGAGGAGTATGTATGTGACAGCTCCTCCTGGATCCACTGAACACTGGAGTCCCTAGAACTCCCTAGGGAATGACCAGGACTGTCACAGTTTTAGAACTGAATATTCCTGGTTCTAGAACCCTCTTTGTACCAGGCAAACCAATGTGCATGGTCAAGAATGTGCACCTCACCTCTTGTATGTGTCTAATTGCTATGATAATTACTCCCTTTGAAATACACTCAGTGCCTTTAAAGTTCCGTTAAAGAGATGAGCCTGTTATGTAGCTTCTCCTAAGGGCAGTCCTTAAGAGTTATGGAATCAAGGTCTTACTTTCTGCTTTGTGTATGTCTGAAGTTACAAATTTCCCTTCCTGTCCAGTTAAACAGATCCTACAGATTCTTTTTTTTTTTTTTTTTTTTGGTACTGGGGATCGAACTCACAACCTTGCGCTTGCCAGGCAGGCACTTAAGCCACTGAGCTAAATCCCCAGCCCCGATCCTACAGATTCTGCAGGACTGATCAGAACAATAGGACAACAAATGGGAAATGAGATGTTCCTTTTGTTGATTTGAAGTGAGAACTGTAAATGGCAAGCCCACCACGGTAGTAGCCTTGGGTCAACAGAGCACCGTTTTTCAGTGCTTAGGAAGAATCTACTTAGAAAATCAAACCATTGTAAGAGTGGTTGCTTGGTGACCAATGTACTAGAGCAGAGGAAGCTGAGTAATCATACGAGAAATGGTCAAATTTTATGAGTTCAGCTTGCCTATCCGAAGATGCATACCAGGTGTGCACCACGTGTACCAGGTGTGCATCACGTGTACCAGGTGTGCACCATGCTGCACCCTGCTGTGAAGTAGTGTTGACCATCCTGTGGATCTGCCCCCAGGAAATGCTGATTCCATTAGATTGCAGTAGTTTGTTTTTTGTTTTTCTGGTTTTGTTTGTTTTGTTTTTTTTTACTTACAAATAACTCTTGAGGCTATCCCAGTTTCCAGCCAGAGTTGCAGCTAAGGATACAGAGATCCCTCTGCCCTGCTGGCACAGCGAGGTCTCTCCACAGGCAGCACAGACACACCCATGGCCCTGCACCTTGCCTCTGCGTCCTGAAGGGGGAAGCGTGGTGCTGAGACCCTGCAGGACTTTGCCTCTGTCACTTCTGAGAATGCCCCAGCACCTTTCAAAGGACCTGGGGCTGTTTTCAGACTACTTCTTATTGTGGTGAGGTAAATATTTGAGTGGCTAATAGCCTCTGTTTTTAATAGCTCCCATTTTAAATACTGTCATTTGCAAATCTTTCCCCCCAAAGCTGAAAGGGGCATCTTTTAACTGGGATTGTAGTCCCCCAACATAAAGAAACCCAGGAAAACCAGACTTATTTCTTTCAGACTTCTACTTTCAGACTTTTGTTGGACCTCTTGACTTTTCTCCATGCCTTTGGAGCCTTTGGGAAGAAGCCTTTTATTCTTAGCTAATGGGTCAGCAGGCCATTGGTTAGGCTCCAAAGTAGTACCGCTTCCCCAGGTACAAACAGCTCTCCACTCCACTGGGCTCTTGCTCTGGTTCTAGCAGAGCCTGCAATACCATTCATTCTTCTGAGCTCCTCACTCTGAGGAGTTATCTGTGGTGGTTCTGGTCCAATGTTCATGGGCCACTGCAAACACAAAGTCGCTTTGTCCCTGCTGTTTCTCATTTACAGCTTTGCTGAAGGTGAATGACTCAGTCATATAATACTATTTTATAACAACCTATTTCAGTTCAGCAAAGTTAGTTCCATCGCTATCATAAATATAAAACAAATGCATTTCTTCACAATGATTATTCCAGAGGACTTTTCTTACTTCTCCTTTATTGCTTGCAAGGCCAGAGGGTGAAGGGCTGTGTATAATTGAAGGATCAACTGCAATCCTAATCTTTTTAGTAACACTGTTGCTCTTACAGACTCCTCCTCTAAGCAGCCTTTGAAATATTATTTTCATTTTTTAGTTGTGAAAACTCAGACATAGTCTCACAGAGAGATTAAACGACCTCCCCAAGGACACTCATTGCTAGTCAGAGGTTGATCCAGTAATCTAATTAAGTCCTTATAATTCCAGCAGCCTTGCCAGAATCACACTTCTCCCTCCTCCTCCTACAAAGCCCATAATTGAGTATGATGACCCGCCTGGCCCCCTGCCCTGAAAGCCCTCTGATCCCCACCGCTGAGGCCACTTGACCACTCTTACAGGATCCTGTCCAGGCCAAGGGTGTGGGCTGCTGGTCAGCGGTCAGCAAGGATTTAGGGGGGCCTTTGCTGGAGTCAGATCTTACCACTTGGGTTTCTTTGGCCTGCACCTTTGTGGGTATGGTTCCTTCCCATATCCTAACCTGGTCATTGTGCTGAATGGGGTCACTTTTCTTTTCTCCTCCACAAGCCTCTGCCCTTGGTCCTCCAGCTCTGGTAGGACATGGACGCCTCTGCCTTGGTGTCCAGCCCACTTTGCCAGAGTCCAGGCCTCTCTCTGAGCTGTTGCCAAGTAGGGAGCGTCCTGCTTTCTCCTGACCACTCGCCACCTGCTTGCCTTCCCCGGTGGTGAGAGCTCCCCAGGCACTGTCTCTGGGCTTCTGGGATTGCAAGGCAAACCCCTCTCCGTGTTCCTGAGCTACCCATCTGCTAGGCCAGCGGAGCCCCTGTGTCTCCACGCCCGTGGCACCTGTGCTTCCCCATCCGGGCTCCTCCCCATGTCCTGCAGCTTGGGTAGCCAAACTTCCAAGCAGGAAGTGCAAGGTTCTAGCCTTATCCCACTGCCCCTGAAGGGCTGTTGTCTTGGTCTGAAAAGGAGCCAGCCATTCCCTGCTCATCTGGAGACTCCATTTGCACTTAGCATTTTGTCACATTTTGCATGGTTTTCTGTTTTGTTGCCGCTGCTGCTGTTTATTTGTTTTACCAGGAACTTAAAACAAGACCTTTTACATGGAACTGTATATCCCCAACCCATTTTACATTTTTAAAAAATTTTTATTACATTTGTTTTTTTCATTTTTACTTTTCTAAATTTTTATCACTTTTAAAATGTTTATTAGTACATGTTTGCAATGCCTAATGGTTACATTCAGCATGGCAGTTGGTGCTTGTACATAACACATCTTTATTCTTTTTACTTCCCCTTCTCCTCCCTTCCCTTCTCCACCTCACTCTTACCTCTTGGTTGAGTCTCACTGAATTGCCCAGGCTGGGTTTGAATTTGAGATTCTCCTGCCTCAGTCTCCCAGAGCACTGGGATTGCAGACTTACACCACAATGTCCGGATTCACTTATTTCTTACGGGAATTAACCTTTTATCCTGAGGCGTGCAACCACCAGCCTTTTGTCTTTCCAAGTGGTGTCCCCTCTGCTTTTGATTTTGTGAAGGGTGTTTATTTTCAGCATGGTGTCACGTGTTCCTTCATGTGTTTGTCCGTTCGTTCTTTCTCCCTCGATTGATTTTGCAGAGAGTGTTTTATCCACCTCTCCTTGCCTCAGTTTAGCCAGGGGTGGACTCATGGGCACTTGGACAAACGCACAGGAAAGCACAAAGGCATTCTGCTCATTTCCTTTGTAATGATCCATGACTGTGCGAGTTGGAGGATCTGATGAGTACAAACTTGAGTCGGGTATCTTTGGGTTTTATCACAGTGCCTTCCAAAACAATTTAGATCTGGTTGACATTAAACACATGCCTGATGGCAATAAATCAAAAGCTATCGTTGTACTGCTGTGGTCAAGCGTGGTGTCAAGATGAAGGAGAGACTTGTTCAAGTTTACCAGAATAACCATATCCTTCACTTTGTGTAGGAAGAGCAGGAAGACAAGACTATTAAACTCCTGGAAGTAAGTAATGTCTCTAAAGGAATCACAGTATCAGAAGTGGTTGTAATCTTGAATGGCAGCTTTTGAAGATACTAGGAGAGAGAATCAAAATCAGGTAGCCTTAGGAAGGGGCAATGGCGGGGTTGGTGAAAATTAGATTCATCTCATATCCTGCAGCTAAGGCTGACAGGATCAAATGCAGGTATTCCAAGGTTTATTTAATCATCGCAGACAGGATATTTCCCAGTGTTCACAGTCGCAATCTTATAGCGGGTGCATAGCAGCTTGTGTTCCTCTATGCATACATGCGTGGTGTCTGATGGGTAGAGACCTTCAAGTGGAGTCACACATTGTAGACTTTTAGAAAAATATTTGTTGTGCTTCAAAAAGGCAAAATTAGTCTCAGGCCATTTTTCCCTACCGGATGTTATCAGT
This sequence comes from Dolichotis patagonum, assembly GCA_004027295.1. NCBI lineage: Eukaryota > Metazoa > Chordata > Mammalia > Rodentia > Caviidae > Dolichotis > Dolichotis patagonum. The sequence goes on along the minus strand of PVJX010001474.1, from coordinate 133,792 downwards.
CCTCTCAAGACTTAGGTATTTCTCAGGCAAAATATCTGCACTTAGTAGGGAGTCCTGCACTGCAGTTAAAAACAGGAAAGTGACCCTGCATATTCGGAATAGAAAATATCTCGAAACCCAGCTGCCAAGTCAACACAAGTTCAAAAGCAGTGCCTATGGCATGGTCCCATTTTCACATGAAGGTTGCACTTAGAAAACTGGTTGTTGCTGTTGTATACAGGCAAGAAAACATGCAAAATGTTGTCCCTCAAAATGAGGGTAGCTGCTGCCTCTATAGAGAAAAACAGCACAGAGAACAGTGCAAAACAGCGTTCTTTATAGATCTACATCATTTGAAGGGTTACAGTAAGAACCCATTCCAGAATTACTGTGTGTACATATTTTTAATTAATTAAAAAATCTATCGCGTACTGTCTTCTGTCATAGGTGTCTGAAGCTTCGTTAAATGACTGCAAGCATAGCAAATTTTATAGCGGCAACATTTATATAATCAGGCCATGTGTTGGAGCCGCGCGGGGTAGAGATGATGGATAGAACCGTCAGTGTTCTTGAAATGCTCGTGGTTCTGTGTGGGAGCAGACATTTAGGCAGATAATCACGCCTCGCTGAGAAAGGGGCTCTCTGCAGATCAGTTCTGAGAACGAGCCAGGGAAAGGAGAAGGGGAATGCTGAGGACAGCCTCTGGTGGAGGGCGCCGCTGATCTGGGGCTAGAGGGGCGGCCAGTTCTCCAGGGGAAGAAGGTGGAAGCAGGGCCCGAGCAAAGGCGCGCGCTCACACACACACACACACACACACACACACACACACACACACAGGCAACAAAGTGGAAGGGGCAGGCCTGCGTTTGGCAGGGTTTCATCCCAGAAAATGACGGGTGGGGCAGCGGGGAGCTTTGTTGGGTATCAGTTACATCAGATTGGACAGGCGGGGCATAGAAATGGGTCCCTGTCTCCCACACATCAGCAGCGCCCAGCATCAGCGGTTTGAGAGAACACACACGTGTGTGTGTGTGTGTGTGTGTGTGTGTGCGTGCACGCATCCCATGGTTTGTTGGTAACCTCACCATTTCTGCTCTCCCCCGTGCCTCTCCCAGCCCTGTCCATCTGACACCTCTCCCTCCACCTGTCCATCTGTCCATCTGACAATGCTCTCTGCTTAGCGTCCCCCACTGGTTCCAGAGTCTCTATGTGTCACACTGGTGCTCTCAGGAGCCTCTCTCCTGAAGTCACCCTCTGTTCGCTCTCCATAGTCCCAGATGGACTCCATGGCCCCGCACTCTCATGGGGTGTGGGCTGGGTGTGCTGCTAATCTCCGTCTGCTCCTGATTATGTCTTCTTCTCTTTCCTTCTGTCTCCGAGACCCTTCACCTCAAATCCGGATTTTCCATCTTTATGTCACCAGTAGGTAGCATAGATCAGGAAGTGCTTACTAAATGTAGAATAAATGAATTAAAATGAACAGATGAATATTCTCTCCATTTGATGGTGGGTTGTTGATTGTTACTATGTGTTCTTACCCCCGGCCCATGGATGAATAGAAAGTCACGTGTAGTTATAGGACACTGTAATTCTACGGTTATAGGATAGGGGACATTTCAATAATTCTTAGAAGAGGAAGAATAATGGGGTGGCACATTTCTGAGGGACAGTATCATATTAGAATTCAGAGCAGATCAGAGGCCACGTTACCTAAAAACATGCACATACATTTTTATGGAAAAGTAGGGGCTTTTCCATAAAAATCAGTGTTGTAACAAAATTTGTAATTTTAATCCTCTTATGTTGAAGAATTTTATGTAAAAATACTTCCAACTCCTATCAGAGTTTTTATTTCAGCAACGAGTCACATTAAGAAACAACCCTAAGCACTCCATCTACAGTGGACACAGAGGCACTGGCAGTTGTCCTGGGCTTGTGCTCACCCTGAGTCATTTCCTGGTGACGCCTCTTGCTGCTGGGCTGTGGAGCTGAGCCTGTGTCTCGTGGGAGGTCGCAGGCCATGTGTGGACAGGTGCCTCGACAGACTCCCTCACGTGGTGCACCCCACAGAGCCCCGCCTGCAGTAGGCACTTCATTAAACAGTTCCCGAATAAATGGGCCTTCAGTTATTATGTAGAAAAAGCTACCTAGCCACTTGCCTTGTGCTTAATACTTAAAATACCCCATACTTAAGTTTTCTTCTTTTAAACTTCAGGGAGTTGGAGCGAGGTCACTTATTTGGCCGATATAGACAATCTTTGCATGCACTGGACACAAAGCCATCATCTGTAGTGATTAAACTAGGTTTGCTAGTTTAAAGCGGCTTTTAAATCAGCGGACTCACATTTCGCAGAGGCACCTTCTTTGCTTTTTGTACGGCCTTTCTGTCCAGCCTTTCATCGTTTGGAAGCAGTCTTGTTTAAATAGCAAATGAAGAACGGAGAGGTGCTGCTCAGTATGTTTCCCTCGGGAACCAGAATGCTTTGCAGATTTGATAGATTATAAATTATTGTTTGACACCTTTCTGTGTAGTGGGCTTTTTACTAAAAACAAGATACTAATGTTCTAAGCATTGAAGTCATGAACTGGATACAAGCACGCTGGTATACACACACATCTGGAGCCTTTAACAATTTTCTTTGAACAATGAGGCAAACGGAGCATGAAATTAAGTGTCGGGCACATTAAATCTACGAATTTTAAACTTTTTTGTGGTCACTTTTCCATAAGTAACAGCAATTTGAAAACTAGTTTCAGTCTGAAAAGAATTCTGGGCTGGAGTGTGTATGGCGAGTGGCAGTACCGTGATTGAAAAGCTCACTAAGAGTGAGGCTAGCGTCTCCTTGCTGCAATATGAAAGATCTTTGCCGCTTCATAATCAATAACCCTAAATGACTCCAAAGGGCTCTGCTGATGTTTGACAGGTACAGAGAAATAATGTAATGGAGGAGCAGAGAATCAGTGGAAAATCAGTTTGGAATCCTTCTCAGGGTATTTCTTTAAAGATTAGAAAAAAATGTCCTACACTTGATTCTCTCTAGTTTGTGTATCAAATGTGTAGCTGAGATATTTTTATTATTAAGGTAATGTGCTTTCAAATCAAAGAGGTCAAGAAATTCAGAAGTTACCTTTGAGCGTCCAGCGCCCTTTTGCACCTGCTCTGAATACCGAAAGGCTAAAAGATCAGAATTAGGCCCAGAATAGAAGTGGAAAGTAATGTGTATGTGGATACAGAGGATGCAGGTTTTTAATTTAACAACCTGGCCACTTTCAAGGGGAAAACAGAAATGGAATACAGAAATGAAAGGGAAACTTATTAAAATGGAAGGAACAGGAGGCAGAAGGGATGAACACATGCAAGGGGATTTTAGATGATGTTTTGTAAAGAAATGTGATTTCGCGAAGTGGAGAAACTGCATTTGTGGCGTGTCTTTTGGTGTCACTGTTCATTCACATGGACTCTGTATGATGCTTGTCACATGGGAGAGTCTTGTTTCTTTGGCGTTTGTTAACTACTTCCACTGGATCCCAGCTTTCATGTCCACAAAACACCATTCATGAGCTGGGTGAGCACTGCTCTAGGAGACTCCTTGTCTCTGTTTATGACCTAAATGATCCTCTCTAAAGAAGGTCAGCCAGTCTCCAGCACCCAGAGGACAGTTCATATTGGAAGAAGAAGCCAAGCAACTGAAAATGGCTTGTCGTGACCACGGTGTGCATGCTGGTTGGGAGCTAGGCTTTAGGTGTAATCAGATCTTTGTGGCCAATCAATGAGCAGCTGAAATTTCTCTAATCGTGAGAGTCAGTTTCATGCCTAAGTGTAAGAAACAACCAGGATATTGTTCAATGCTGTTTATCTTTTCATGCTGCTTTTGGAAAAGAGCTATGAAATAGGAACCACCAAATCCTTTTTTTGCCTTCCTATCAGTCTGGGTAAATTATATTAACAGGAAGTAACTGACTTATTTATGTAGCTGCCAGCAAATATTCCTAAAAACACGTTTTAACTCTGATTTCTTCTTGCCCCACACTTCTTCAGTATTAGAACAGTAGTAGTAATAGTACTGGGAGTAGCAGCCCTACCTACAGTAGTAAGAAACATAATAGTAATATTAGAGGCAGCTGTTTCTTAATATTCACTAGGACCATAGCCTATATGGCATGCTTTAGGTTTATGTCCTAATTAAGTACTTAGAACAAATCTATGAGATGAATATCCTATCACAGAGCTTGTTCTTTACATTGAAAGGGCCTCTTAAGTACCTGTCAGAGAGAAAGAAAACTTATTTACATGAGTTCTTTTTTTGTTTTGTTTTATTTTTGTATGGGACCAGGGATCAGGATCAAACTCAACCTCGTGCTTGCCAAGCAGGCACTCATGCTGCTGAGCTATATTCCCAGCAAGAAAACTCATTTAAACACATTGTCATGAAATTTCAAAGTACCATAATAAAAAATAATGTCCTATACCCTCCTAGTGACTGTAGGGGGGGGTAGTAACCAAGATACCTAAAAAGGAACAATTGTACTTTAGAATTCTCAGAGGGCTACATGAAGGTAGAAAGCTATAAGGTACAGCCATCAAAATTATGAGAGTTCATTTCAAGCTGGAATTCTCCACCTAGGCATTCTGTCAGTTAAGATGCGAAGGTAGAGTGAAGACTGACGTGCAAGGATGGAGAATGTTTACTTCCCGCGGTCCTTTCTTAGGAAGATACTTCTGAATGTACTCCAGCAAAGAGAAGATCTAAACTAAGCAACAGAAGAGCAAAGATCTGGCGGACAATTCATTCAGCTGTCCATTCAGCTCCCTGCATGGAAGCAAGAGATCTGGGAAACCAAGAGATACCAACCCTGAAGGGCCCTGTCTGGGAAATGCGTGGAAACCTCTGATCTAGACAGAGGAAGATGTTTTATAAGGTAGATCTTTGGCTCAGAAGGGGATTTGGCAAGCAGAGAATATTGACTAAAATATTTTTAATGCTTTTTTAAAAAGAGGAAAAGAAAGAAAATTAGGTAACACGAACATCCAGATACTTCCTAAAAATACTTGCATCAGATATGCAGTAAACTGAACTTTGGTCTGAATTGAAACACCTGCTGGCAGGTAAAAATAGAAAATCTTTAACTTTTCATGTCAAGAAACTTCTTTGAGATTCCCAAAGGATATGACTTTGGACTGCTGGAAATATGACAAATGTAAAAGTAATCCAAACCAGGATTTGGTCCTGGTTTAGTACCTGGTCTAGTACCTGAGCAGTGCTTACACAGTCGCAAAAAAAGGTAAACGCTGCTTATTAATTTTTAACTTTGAACCAATCCACAATCATAATGTAGCAGACCAGAGAAAGGTTATAGGACTGACTAAATACGTTGTTAACCTTGACGACATAAAAGTAATACCGTAGATGACTGAAGAGGCACTTTGAAATAAAAGAGATAGAAAAGAAATGGAAACTTTATTTGGAAAAAAGATACAAATTTAATTATATTATTTAAGGCTATAAAAATGATCAGTAGAACTGAAAATAAAAATATCAGTGCATACACTTGGAAGAATAGGTGAGAGGGAAAAATATCATTTGTATGATGATTCCTAATTCTCATTTGGCTATCAGTAGATTATTCTCTAAGTCTGATAAATTGAAGAGACTGAAAATAAAAATCTTTAAGAGGCTGTCCCTATAATTTGTAATTTGTAAAGTAAATGCAAATGTGTAAGAAAAGCGTGTTTTTACTGTTATCTCCTAATTCTTCTCACCCCAGCCTATCCCACCCCTGATCAGATGTTGATAATGAGACTTTGAAAGCATTATGTGCCCAGGCTATTTTGGCTGGCTGACCAGTCTTGAAATACTAGTTTGCCCCTGTGTCAGTCAGCTTGGGCTGCCGTAGCAAATAGCCTTGGTGGTATTTTCTGAGAGTTCTGGAACCTGCAAGCCCGAGATCTGTGTGGTCAGGGTTTGGAGAGAAATAGGATTTGCCTTGGAAATAGTCACGCAGGTGCTCTCAGGTGTCTCCTCTTGGAAGGCCACTGGTTCTGTCACTGGGGCCTACCCTTATGACCTCATTGAAACTTAATCACTTTCCTAAATGCCCTGTCTCCAAACATAAGTTGTGAGTTGGGGTGCCACCGTATGAATTTTGAGGAGACACAAATGTTCAACTCATAGCACCCCCAATTGAATTAATTCCTCATTTGACTGAACTGTACAGATGGATAAACTTTTACCAGCAAGCAGTTGTGGAGCTGGAGGGCTGGCATTCCTTTGAGAAAGTTTAATTTTAACACCTAAGAATAGTATTGGAGACTTCACATAGACCATGGCACATTCTAGAATGTTTAGGCTTTCTGATCCTGAGTCTTCACTCTGCCCCATTAAACAGCATAGCAGCTCTGTTTCTGCAGGGCTTCTGCTATCTCCAGAGGGCTGACAACATGGTGGCCCCAAGAACCCGTCAGCTCTCTCACCTCTAAAATCATCCAGAGTAAACCCTCAGTCTTGGGATTATTTCATCTGATTTTCACAGCTGTGTGATGGGGGCTGTGTGGGTGTTTTCATTCCTATTTTTACTGATGACACCACTGAGAAATAGAAACAGCACTGTTCTATCCTGTAGGACAAAAAAGTGCCACCTTCTCCTGTAGGGAGTATGGGAAGACCCCTGGGATGGGGTCTGGATGACTGGTTCTGAGCTCAAGTCTGCTCTTGGCATTCCCAGATCAGGACAAAGTCAGGGAGGTCTTTGATCAGATTTATCTTGATCAGATAATTAAGGTGGGTCAGCTCTGGGAGCCTCAGGAACATAGCTCACATCTCTGATCTTCATTGCTTCACTGTGTCTATCAAACTAGAGTGACATTTTAAAGTAAGCATGGAAGATGACATTATTGAAGACCTAGATTGAAAGCTGCTCTGAAATTTACTAGCAGTGTGACCTCAAACGAGCTACTCCCTCTCACTCAGCCTGTTTATAAACTAGATATGATACTGGAATGGCTTTACAGCTTGTTGGGAAGATTCATGATGATTTATCTAAAGTCTCAAAATGCTTTTCACTGTACTCCATTACCATCCTGTGTCTTAGGTCATGAATGGCATCAGATTCGTGTTTGTTCTCACAGAGGTCTCAGAGGAGCAGGGATGTGTGAGGCACATTGTCTTAGGAACATAGCTGTTACGGATTAAAAACTGGTGGCCAACTAAACACCAGCTGAATTAAATCAGCATGGTGCTAAGTGTAGATGACTCACCTGAGGAAAGTTGCCAGCATAAAAGGAGACATGGAGAGGAAGAGTTAGGTGTTGTGAGTTCTCCTAAGTGTTGTTTGGAGCCGTGGGTTCACCTGGAGGAGCTTGTTATGCTGGCCTCCCCAATATGAATTCAGCCATTATCATCAGAGGAGCTCGGGACCTTGTCGCTGAGAGTGACTGTGGTTCACTTTGGGGGAGCTCTGGTCCTTTCATTGAGCATGGCTTCCTGGCTCTGGACGGGAAGACGTGTTTAATCGCAAGGAGAACTTGTCATGCTGGCTTTCTGGCATCTACTCGACTGTTCTTATCATTGGAGAAGCTCGGGGCCTCTGTGTTGCTGAGGATAGCTGTGGTACTTTTTGGGGGAGCCCTGGTCCTTACTTTGAGCATCACTTCCTGGCTCCAATGTAGAACCCTCAACCTACTGGCACAGATCCTTCACCCCGCTGCCACAGACTTTCTAGCTTCCACTGCTGACCTTGGGGCCATTCCAGCGCTGATCTCTAAACAGACCTGCGTTAAGTCATTGTTGTGGGCTCTAGGCCTCCAGTTGGACTCATAGTGGAGGGGTTCATTGTCATGAGCTCTACAGTTTCATCTGGACTCATGCAAGATGTTGCTGTGGGATCCAGGCCCTTGGCTGAATATTCTGGGTCTTTAGTGTTGTGGACAGATTTCCTGCACTTTCTTGTGTTTAACTCTGGGCGAGCATCATAAAATAATATAAATTCTGTGTCCTGATTCTAAGTGTTCTTGTAACCCCTGACTACAACAGCTGAGACCTGGCTTGTCATCATCTCTGTCATGTTCTTTCATTAAAACAAGTCACGTGGCTCCTCCTTGTCTCCCAGACTCTACAGGTCGGAAGGTAGATGCCAGGCTAAGAGAAGGCTTCTGTCATACTGCTCATGGTTCATTTTGCCCTGAGAACATTTTCTTTGTCAGTCTGCTGAGTAGTTATTCCAAAGGAGTGGTTGTAGAACCTGAGATGATAATTAGGATCAAAAACTTATTTTTAGGGAACCTATTTTATTTTTGCTTTTGTCATGCTTTTATTTATGTAACACTTGGATAGAGGTTTGCTTGTAAAGTTCCTGCTCGGTACCTAGTGTCTGCTGGCCTTTTGTGACTACCCCCTCATAGGACGTGCTCATCTGTGAGGCCCACTGATGGGTTTTGTTGCCATGTTAAGACAGAGCAGAAGCAAAGTGCAGTGTGATCCTCTCCCCTTGTATTTCTCTTGACAGACTGCACAATTCTGGCTGATAGAAAGAGCAGGCCTTGATAACCAGAGCCATCCGAGACACCAGAGACATCTTGTTGACTGCCTGTGCACATCCGTTTGTTTCCTCTTTGAGATTTTATCACTACAAACCCTGATGCCTAGCAGCATGTACTTGGGGCCAGCAGATCCTACCAGCATTGCCTGCAAGCATCCGTTTCAGTATTCAGTCAGCGGCATCTACACAGTCAGACAGTGCCCCTTTCTAGACAGCTCCATGGGTGCCCGGAGAATCTAGGCTGTATCTTTGCCCTGGCATCAGGACACATGATTGTCTAGGAAACTGAGAAAGGCTGTCTGAGTCTCGGGGGAAACCAATGAACCACTGCTCATTGGAAGTCACAGGTGATCTCTGGGTAGGTCCACAAAGGAGCATCTCTTTGCCTCTCTTGATTTAGTGTCTTTATCTTTCCAGCATTTTTGCCCCCTTCTGTATTTTCTCACTTTCTTCTTCCTATGCTTGCCTTTTCTCTCGGTGCCTTTGGATTCCTCCTTCCTTATCAAGCATGTTTCTTTCAATCTTAGGTGACTGCACCTAATGCCATCTCTTCATACCTGCAACTCAGGGCACCTGGACCCCAGAGTCTGTCTGTGCCCCTGTGCTGTACCCCTGTTTCCCCAAATCAGGCTTGAGAGCCCGGTAGAAAAATGTATTAGTACCATTCAAGAGAGCTAAACATACGTTTTCTAGATCCATGCCCTGGGATAGACACTGCATTTCTGATCCTTCCACAAATCCTAAGGTAGGAATTACCTGCAATATATTGAGAAGCATGTTTAGAAAATTTCAGCGATCAGCCCAAGGTCTTTAGTGCTGGTGAAATTCGCCAGAGCTGACCTTCACTCCAGGTCTGTGTGACTTTAAATGCCAAGTGTGTTTCATCACCTCACTCTTGGTGTCAACTGGAAAGGAAAATAATTGAGGCTCCAAGGTGGGCATCTTCTTGCTGCTAAGAGTTATAGTGCTGGACTGATTCTGCAGTTTTAGCTCAGTGTAAGAGACATCTAATCAGAGGGAAGGCAGTGTTAGTCCCAACCTGAGAATGTCAAGAGCACAGCTGGGACTTGAACCAGCATTCTGATATGAAAGGATATGGGAGCTGTGATATACGATTACAGACCACACAGTGCTTTCATTTGTCCAACAGATAATTAGTGAGTGCCTACCCTGTGCCAGCCACTGGTAGAAAGTTTAGGATTCTTCACAAAATAAGACCCGGGTCTCATGCAGGATGCAAGGGGGTGATAAGAGACAGATACTAAACAATAGACAAAACAAGTGAATTGTGAAGTGTGTTGCATGGTACCACGGGGGAAGAAACAGTGGGGTGAGATCGTGAGCATTGGAAGCAGCAAAGAGGAGAGTGTTAAGTTTTAATTAGAGAGATCAGAATAGCACTTACTGAGGAGGGTACACTTGAGCAAGGCTTGAGGGAAGTACTCAGTTGTCTCTGTAGATGTCTGAAAAAAAATTCTAGGCAAAATGAGAAGGGGGCACAGTTAGCTTTTTTTTTTTTTTTTGCAACAGAAAGGAGACAGAGTAGAAACAGAATAAAGAATAATAAAGGGAGTATCTTGAGTAGCCTTTTAAGCCCTTTTAAAGGTCTAAAATGAAGGCAGAGAAAGAACAGAATGCTCCAAGAGGTGTGTTAGGTGCTTAGATGTGGTCTTTTGGGTGTCATCTGATAGTGTTTCCAATCAGGATTGTGGCAGTGTTGCTGATGGAGAGATTAAAGTTTGATTTGAAAGTGGAACCCTTAACTTTCTGCAATAGATTAGACGTGAAATAGAAAGAGAGTAATGTGTGTTGAACCTGACACTCGGAGCCTCCGAGGAAGTTTCTATCAGGTAAGAGTTTCTACCAGATGAATTTCTGTCAGATGCGGTGGTCAAAATGACAGATAGACCATTCTGAAGGAAGGCCTAGGAGGTCCACCTTGGACCTGCTGAGTTTAAGATACGTAAATACTGGGTATGTAAGTTTTCCATTTCAGAAGGGTTCTGTAGTTTGGGCTGGATACATAATTTGAAATTTGTTAGACTAGGTATGATAAAAGGAAAAAAGCCAGGAGACCCAATAGAGAATATTCATGTGATATGGAAAATGGAAATTAGTGAGTGCGAAAGAGATTTGTTTTGTACTTTCTTCTAAAGATTGGGGCTCAGGAATCAGTGAGAAAGATGATAGAAGTCTAATTTCACCATGAAAGAACATTTTAAACCATTAGTGCTCATTAGCAATGAGTGTCCTATTTGACAGGCAATATTTTTTGGTACTGTAAATTTTCAGGAAAAGTGTTGAATCTAGATCAGTATTTTCCTAAATTCTGTGTGACAAAGAAGAAAGAGAAAGGGGAGGGACAGAAATAATCATTTCTCTTTAAACTTTCAGTTTCTGAGAATCTTTGCTCCTCAGCACCTGGGAATGAAAAAGATCACTGAAATTTGACATGGGCAAATTAGGGGAAAATATTTACTCAGGCTAAACTTTTTTCCCCCTAATGATACTACCACAGTAATGTCCTAGCACAGTGACCCCAAAGCTTATAGTCTTGGTTATAGGACTCTGTAATGTTCTTAAAACTGATTGAGGGCCTCCTGTGATACACATGGTACAAATACAAGCAAATAACCAATAAAAACACAAGAGAATAACAACACAGATAGCAGTGCAGTAGTTAACAGGGACTTCGGAGGATGAGATAAAACCTGCAAAATAACAGAAGTGAAGAAGTGAAGAAAAATCTACCTTCAGGATAAGGCAGTCCCAGCTCAACTCAAGATTTTAAATTTCCTGTGAGTTCAGCATGAATCAGTGTTGTGACTCAGTGATATTAAAGATGCAGGCTTTCAGCAGGGGATTTCATTTTTGAAGTCAGTGCATTTAGGACGCTTTTGAAGGAAGCATGAATAACCCACAATGTCAGTGGAGAATGGAAAGCAAAAGGTCCACCACAGCTGCTCGGTGGGGTCAGTCGGAAAAACTCATGGTGCCAACACGTGTGCTTGGAAGGGCTCCCGAAGCTGCTTCCTCATCACTGATACTTAGAAACTGTGGACACTGTTCAGGAGAAAAGAAAGTAACACACTAGGAAGTGTGCAAGGATCCAAGTGATACTGAAACACCAGTCATGATGCAAAACTGCAGTAACACTACACTTACTTATCTTTCATTTACCCAGTAGTAATTATGTTCATCATTTACCTGGAAACTTTCTGGCAGTGAGATTCCTTCTGTTTGGGAGGCATAAAGTGTCAGAGCTTCATTGCTCATAAAATATTTTAGTCCAAACCCAAGAAAATGACCATTGAAGATGAATCTCATCATCTATCCTGGAGACAGGACACTACGGGCCAGCGACCTTCTAAAGACTTTCTAACCACCTCCCTTCCATGAGAGTTAAAGTGACAGAAAAAGGTATTGTTAGTGTTTAAAAATTAGTAAGTTTAACTAGCTGATTTCTTCCTGATATTTAGAGAACATTTTTTGGGTGAGCGAACATTAAAAGCTGCTAAAGTTGAGCTTAAGAATTTGCTGTGTTTTAAGAGTTTGCTGTGTGTGTGTGTGTGTGTGTTCCCTCCTGTCTTTCCTACATCTTGATTAAGAAAAAACAAATAGTAGTCAATAAAAGGACAAAAAATTAAAGATATTTCAAAATACTCTGCCATGACGAATGATAAACTTGAGTCACTTGTAGGAAAACTGATGCATCTTGAAACCATCATGTGAAGTGAAATAAATCAGACACACAAGCTTCACTATCACATAGTTTCTCTTGTATGAGAAACCCAAAGTATAAATAAAGAGCAAAAGAAGAAACAGTTGATAAGAAAAAGGGAGACAGAGCTTTTGCAAAAGGCAAGGGGAGGAGAGGAAGGAGAGATGAAAAACAAAAATGAAGATGACTTGTATATGGACACCAACTCCCAGAACGAACGTCATCTTTATGTACTGTAAACATGGACGGAAGAAAGAAAAATGGAAAAGAATTGAAATAAAAATTAAAGATAGTAAGAGAAGGCAGTTCTTATAGCTTGCAAACACAGACTGAAAATGTGTTTACTACTTTCTGTGTTTGCCTATAAAGCTCACTTTGCCAGGGGATGTAAACAATTGAAGTGTTCTCTTTCTCACTATCAAAACTACCCTCCTATAAGCTTACCATACTTCAGAGTTTATACAGCAGTTGGAAGCTTAAAATTGCAGCATTCTTTTATACACAAAAACCTGCTATATTAAAAGAGAATTTATATTACACAATGTTAAGGAGTAACTAAATTACAAAATAAAACTTAACTTCAAAGGCATTTTGAAATATACTTTAAAATATCACACTTCTTGAAAGCATTTAATTATATTACTTAGCAAAATGGCTTCCCATTTATTTACCTTGGAGAACTCAAAACTCAGTGTTTAAGAGTGCTTTTTGCTTAAGCAAAAATCAAAACTTAATGTAAAATATAGCTGAAATTATTATATGAGGGTGAATTAATCATTTGAAAAAAAATAATTTGGCAACATCTTTTCCCTCAGGAATATGTATTTTGCATAAATTCTCCTTGTGAAAAGCAAAGCAAAGACATCTGAAATGCATTTTCATTTTGTCTATGGAGAGGCCAGGACCAGTTCAGAAAGGAAATGCAGTGCCTGGGATTCTGCTTGGTAGCAGAATGCATGGAAGTCAGGGTAGCAAACCGCCTCAGGCCTCTTTTGAGGCAGCAAAACAAACCAAAGCTGTCTCCAGGGTTGTAAATTCAGGAGTGGCATGGTGGAAGGGAATGTGGAGAAAGAAAACTGGGGTAAATGTTTTTTTAATGTTTGCCTTTGGGCAGGATGTTTTTCCTTATTAGTTTACTGCTCCTAGTAAATGTGAAATACTTTCTCTCTTTGCTTTATGAACTATTTTGGTGTGGGTTCCTAATGTGAAAAACAAAACAGTACAACCCAGCAGTGTATCAGAGAAAACGATCCCCTAGTGATGGATGTAAGAGACCTGTGGGTGTTGGGAGCCAGTAGGGGGAGGCGACACCACCACACCCACTGTTCTTGCCTTCCCCTTTGGTGGGGCCCTGTGTGAAATCGCGTAGATGAGCTTTAATGAGTGCTTCCCGACAATGCACACAGAAGTAAAGCTTAAGCTCCTGGCAGGCATCACGTTATGATACTCACTTTCAAAACTTGATTGCTGCTAGGGAAGATGCAGTGGTGATGGAAGGAAGTACATGACTGAATTTTACCCAAGTGCTGTAAGGAGAGAGGTTCCAATAGAACAGAGGAAGATGAGCTCTGAAAATCCAGAAAGAAGAGCAGCCTGGGCAGTTGGGGTCATTATGCATCTTAAGTAAAGATGTGGCAGACTAATAATGATTCCAAAATACAACCAAGGCTAAGAAACAACTGATAAATAGGATCAGTACCATATCACTGGTTGGACACAAAGAGATAAACAGCAATTGTTCCTGGTAGGAATCTGTTTCCCATTGCATTGTTCTAGCAGTTTCCAGGAAGGTTTATCCCTGTTGGGTCACAGTTTTTAAGCTTTGACTTTCCTTCTCTCCAAGCAAGTGTTGTCACATTACTACTAAAGAATGCATGGTGCCAGAAAAGTGAAGAAACTCCTTGAGTGTTAGCCTCAGGATCACTGAATTTATGATGAAAGGAAGATGAATAACACAGCAGCCGTGGCGGGATGACTAGGAAGTTCTCGGGGTTGACTTGGCAAGTTTGGGCACATCTCTGCTCCGCGCCTCCTTGACAAGGCTGGTGTGGGCGGAGCAGTTCCTGTGTTCCCTGGGAAATGGGCCAGTTGAAGAATGACCTTTCAGGCAGGAGAAAGTTTAATATATTGATGTATAAGCAACTTCATCCTCCTGCCGTTCCCTTCCTAATTTATAGCCTTCTGTGACTGGTTTATAGGAGTCTTCAAAAAATGTGATTAGCTTTACTTGCAAGAAACTTGCTGGAGTTCTGGGGTAATGATGTGTCAGCTCTAAACTCATTCAGTTAATCTGAAGGAAAGTGTAGAGCAAGAAAGCCAGATTCAGAGGTGCTGACTTGTGAAACATGGTGGTAAGTGCCTCTCTACCTAAAAGATCTTAAATTCTAGTTTCCCAATTATGCAAAGGAGCGGAAGTCATCGTGGGCAAAACGAAAAAGACTGAACATCAACACCAAGAGCAACAAAAAACATGTACTCATTTGTGCCCTCCATGCCCACGATTCTGCGTTCTCATCAAAATTAGGAAACTAATCTATATGGTTTCTAAGCGGTTAGGACAGAAGTGGTTGAGGGCTTGAGCCTCAGGACTGAAGGGACCCTGACAGCTGGGTTGGATTAGCAGCCACATAAGCTCCTCACATCGTCAGGAAGAGCAGCCGGAGCTGGGCTTGAAGCTCCATGCTGTTGATGGTGAGGCAGGCCAGTGAGCAGCATCTCAGTGAAATCATTTCATGTCAGTAACTCATTCACTTACTCCTTGTGCACGCACAGAGCTTCTGTTAAATGTAGGACACGCTAGGGAGCACACAGTTGCTGCACGTGCTTGGATGGTCTCCTCACTGAGCATGCATTGCATTGTTCTAATTATTAGGGGTGCAAAACAAGTGACCTCAGATCTTGGTGATGGTATACAATTACTTGATGTTCACTGATGATGTGAGTCTGGAATTAATACAACAAAAGAGCTTTGTCTGTGTGTCAGACTGTCTGGGTCCCCAGCTGGACGAATCAAAGGCTGGTGGCTGGGATCATCTGTGGCTTGCAGGCTCTTCTGTCTAGTGGGTGGTAGTGTCTGTCTGCGGAGACTTCGGTTGGAGATTGGCCAAAGTTGTACACATCATCTCTTCATGGGGCTTGGACTTTCACGTGGTATGGTGACTGGGTCTCAAGGGTGAGGGCTGGAGTGTGCACCAGGCAGGAGCTGCACCCTTTTGATGACCTAGCCTCAGAAGTCACAGGGCATCAGTTCCTCTGTGTTCCTTTGGTCAGAGTGTCACAGACTCTACCCAAATGCAAGGGGTATAAATACCAACCCCAAATATCAATGTTAGCCACACTGAATGAGAAGCAGACATATATGTATGAATATACAAATCTTCCCACATTTATAACATGTATATATGACATATGCATGTATACATATATGTGTCTGCATAATATAAAAATATAATATATTATAGTATATAATATATGTATACATATATGTGTCTGCATAATATAAAAATATAGGTATAAATAAAGTTATATATACCTAAAATATACAAATATATTTATATCTCATATGCAGTACATGTATATGACTATAGTATATACACATATATGTATATACACACACATATATACACATACATATGCACATTTATAAAGTCATGTTTGGAAAATAGAACCTGCCACATTTGATAAGAATGAAAGAAAAAATTACCACAAGGTAAACTAGAAAGGAATGGGTATTGTTTTTGATTGCTGTATAAATGATGGCCTTTGAAAATATATTAATAAAATCTGTACCCAAGCACTGTGCTTTACAAACTTGAGTCATTTGCAGCTTTCTTCCAAGATTGTTTTTTCTTCCACTGAGTTTTTACTCAGAAATTACTACAGAAAACTTATTTTATTCCATAATTTATTTGCCATAAAAGTACCTTTAGATATAACGAAAGTAAACAGAAGCACTCGATTTTGGACTTGCTGCTTTGTTTGGAAGGTTCTGTAAGGGAAGCAGTCACGCTCCTACCAGCTTAAAGCTTCCAGTTTGCCTTAACTTGCAAGAGAAGTGAAAGGAAATTACACTTAGAAGGGTGATGCTATTACAGTCTGGTCTGAGTACCACCCAGGATCCTTTAAGGAACTACCAAACTCAGCCCTAAGTTTTGGCAAATACTCACCCAGGATGTTACAGATTATTAATACTGCAGCTGTTGCCCAGCCTTCACCAAAGTACTGGGATCCATGAAGCAGACCGGCATGGAGCACAGAGCCAGTGCTTATTAATAAAGGTACTAGCAGTCACCACGTGTCAGTGGCTAGGCCCTTCTTGCCCATGTGTGTTTTTACTTTTTGGTTTTTGGTCCTCCCCCTAAACCTCCGATGAATGATCCAGGCTGGCCTTAAGTGACTGGCTTGTCTGTAGTAAAGGCTGGTTACTCCCATCGTCTTGTTGCCGTGGCCCCATGCTGCCGGAATGACTTTCTGCTTGCCCGATGTGACTAACTCGTGCCCCAGGCTTTGCAGTACTACCCTAAATCCAGAGCCCCCAGGCGCACTTGCACTTTGTAGTGTCCAAGTTTCTAAATCCTGTAACCTTTACCCCCCACCCAAAGTGATTTGCCCTTGCTGGGGGAAGCATTGCCGGAGGCCCTAAAGATGTCTGAAACAGAGGTGAACACCTTAAAATAGGAGAAAGGCACTTGGAAATTGCTGTTTTACCACTTAAAATTTAATTGCTTACTTAGCAGCCCTATTATTTTGTTAAGAGTATTTAGTAGGAAATGCTGTGTCCTGCTTTTTCTCCTCCTGGACCTTATTTCTGTGGTTTCTAGCAAAACAGGGCTTGCAGGGGCTCAGAGGAGGGCGAGAGCTGGATTCTTGTCTCTGGGGAAGCAAGACGGCAGACTGTCCCGAACTGTAGGACTCGCCACAATAGTGCCTCTCTTGGCGTGGGGTTGACACTAACAGCTTCTCTTCCTTCTCTGTTTACAGTCAGCTACAGTGAAGCTGTCTAAACCAGTGGCTCTGTGGACCCAACAGGATGTCTGCAAGTGGTTGAAGAAACACTGTCCAAATCAGTATCAGATCTACAGCGAGTCATTCCGGCAGCACGACATAACTGGTAAAGTATGCAGCATTTCTTTCCCTTTTCCCCTCCCCGTCGCGATGGCCTTTCCCATACCCTTCCAGTGAAATGGCGTCTTCCTGACAAAATTGTCTGCTGTTTATTCTAAAAAGGGCAGTAAATTCCGATCCACTTGATACTTAACAGACACAAGTGGCTGTGAGAGGAAGCTGGGTTTTGAGTGATGCCAAGACGTGCTCGGAGTGAGGGGTTGGAGGATCCTAGAGAAAATGAGCATTCCAATCCAGGATAAAAGAAATCTTTTAGATCAGCTCGGTTCCAGGATCAGCATGGGGATCTTCCAGGTGGGCAAGGTGTTTACCCAGGATAGTTTTGTTGTGTTCCCTTAGCTAACGTGTACTGACTTTTCTGACTGGTAAGCTATTCATGTATCCAGTGGCATAGAAGAAACCATGGTGGGAAGTCAGTTTCCCTGCTTCCCTGTCCTGTGGCCATCTGGTTCTTTGAGGATACCCTCTTGTGACCACACCCAGAGATGTTCTAAGTTTCTGAAGTAAATATAATAGTAAGTTGCTGTCCCCAAGATGAATCCCTTTAAGGCGCCAACTAAGACTTCATTAGCTCCAGAGAATTTCACTGTTGTATGTAGAGATCAAGAAGCTCTTGGAAGCATAAATGGGACAGTGTATGAGCTGCAAAGACCTCAGGGTCAAGTCCTTTAGCTGGGGCCTATGTGGGTGAAATAGCAAATAATACCCTCCTACCCGCATGTGGTGGTAGCAGGTCGGAGGAAGAGGATCTCTTCCAGATCTCCCCTGCCTTCCCCACTGCAATCTCACCTGCAGGTGGACAGTACTCCTCCCTCCTTCACAAACACTGCGGTGAAAGGGAGGGCAAAGGAGCACTGCTCTGTGGGCTTGGTGCTGGGGTAGGCTGCTGGGAATCTGCAGTGTGGTCCTGGGCCACGTCCTCCCTTCACTGGGGGAGAATGGATGCTCCAGCAAAAGAATGACTTTGCCTGGAGTCACTGAGTGTGCTAGACTTGAAGCCTTCTTCCAACTTCACCTACAATTTTTGAAAAATTCCAACCTCTTTGTAGTTTCTCCTTCTGCTTTGAAAAGGGATGTGTTAAACAAAGCACACACAGTATTTCTTTTTGCAGCTCACTCTGACTCGATAGCCATGAGATCAGCTGCTGAGCCCTTTACCTCCTTAGAGCAGAAATTGGTTGGTGGTTTTCAAAGTGTGTTTCCTGGAGCCCTTGGCTACCAAAGAGGACAAGTGATAATGCTGTGGGTTGAGGGGTGTTTGTCGCCCAAACCAGTTCCCTTTTTGTCTGTTTTCCATATTCCATTCATCCAGGAAACTGACTTGTAGAGAGAGTTCTAGTGGGAAATGTTTAAAAAATGCTGTTAGGTTAGATGTTTGCTGATCAAGATGGTAATGTCTAACTATACAAAGTACATACTCAGGTGCAACTCAAGCTGTTAATAGGAGAGGGAATTTCTCCCAGCCTAAATATAAATATCTTTTATGACACTTTTTCTCTCCCCACATTTAAAGCTAATCACCTTTTGGGGTGAAATTCTAGAAATCATGAAGGTAGTGAGGGCACTTAGCTTAGATTGCAAGTGTCTATATTTCATTTTTTAGTTCTCTTATTAGATAAAGGAAAACCTCGTATAGGATCAGTGGTTCCACCCCCAAAGCTGATCAGTCCACTGGTAAGTATTTGCCTGATTATAGGCTCCTTCATCAGGTATCAGCTGCTCAGTGCTCCTTAGAGCTGTGTGATAGTGATGCGTCTATCCTTTCTTAGGGGTGAGAGTTATGAGATACCGCAGAGGGAAAGGTAAGCTTTGTAATGACTTGGAGAGGATGAGCAGTATGCCCCTGCAAAGTGTACTGTACATACCTATGCTCCAGTGCTTATGGAATCGAGGGCAGCACTTCCAGAGGAAGGGGCATGGGAAGGTGGCATACGTCGCAAACAGTTCTCATATTGCTTTTGGCGGCACAGTTGGTCTCCATGGGACACATCTGGTATTGCTAACTTGCAACTTTCTTGGGATCTTGGCAAACTGCTTAACCTGGGTGAGTTATTCAGCCTCACTTCCTCCTCTCTAAAATAGGGGTGATAGCAGTAACTGTCTCAGAGGATTGTCATGAAGATAAGTGAAATCATAGAATACCTTCTACTGCACCACTGAACTCTGGTTATGTCAAATCTCATCTGGGGGTGTGAAAAATTATATTCTCACTTCATTCTACGTGAAGCCTGTTCTCTGGTAAGCAAAGAAGGCAGGGAATTTGCTCTGTCTCCTTTATCGCCTATTGGGGGCCTCAGAAGGCCACCCTCTTTTATTCTCTGGTCCCTGGCTTTGTCAGGGTGAATGCAAAGCACCCAAAGGACCCCGAGTGCCAGTGGCCAGGAAAGCTTCCAAGACTGGTTCCAAGACTTAGTTACCATCCTGTGATTCTGGAACCCAGTATCCTTGGAGGCTAGGATGACAACCAGGTGAAGCAGTTTGCAGAAAATCAAGAAGTGATATGGAATAAACCTCGGGAAGCTATGCAGACGTCAGAGTACCTTAGCATGTTGATAGCGGCTGCATGGATCAGATCGATGCCCAGAACTGCAGCAACATGCCTGGTGATTTTGTGAAGGTTGCACATGCACTTTAATTTCCTTCAGGGACAAAAAAGAAATGATTATAATACTTCAGTGGTAGTGTTGATATGAAAGGAACTGGTGTCACAGTAAGTACACGATGAGGGTGAATTTGTGCTGTTATCCTAAGTGTTATCCTGATTTCTGTGAAAAGAAAACAACGCATATAAACAGTGTTGAATTCATCCAGCTCTATTATCCTGAAAGTGACAAAGGAGGCCTAAGGGGAAAACAAAGTAGTCCAGGCTGGTAAATACCCTGGACCTATCTGCAAGGCTGCACACAAGTTTGTTCTTGGACAGTGTTGGTATCTGATTTGACTCTCCCGAGTGCTGCTGTTCATTTTTCTTAAAGGTTCTCCAATATTGTGCTCATTGAGGGAGCATGTTAAGTCAGCATCTCTGGATGACAGATGACCCAGTGATGATAAATAAAAAGGACATATATTAAGTGAAAAGAAAAAATGGGGTGGGTTTTCTGACCCTAGATTTAGATTTTCTCTGCTGTCCTTTACTCCAGCCTTGAAGACACAGTAGCTGTGTAATGTCATGCAGGTGAGTTTCCTGTCAACAGAATCAGGTTTATCTTGAAGGGTTGTTTAAATGGTGGAATGGGAGGATACACACCTAGCTCAATGATTAATTCTGTAAAAATTTATGGAGCACCTACCATGTGCCAGATTTTCATATTAAATAATTAAGATACTCAGTGACCCATCTAGGGAAAAAAAATTGTGCTTCGTTGGAAAACTATGCACGATCACCTATTATCACACCATTTTGTGGCATCTCATTCTGAGTCCAGGAAGCAGTTTGATAACTCTGCAAGTTGTGTATAACTGACAGCAATACAGTAACCTCTCACTATCTGTGGTTTTAGTCAACTGCATCTGAAAATATTAAATGGAAAATTCTATTTTTTGAGAGAGAGAGAGAGATCATATTCACATAACTTTTATTTGAGTCGACAGTTATAGTTGTTCAATTTTATTATTTCTTGTTGTTAATCTTCTAGAGTGTCTAATTGATATGTTAAACTTTGTCACTAGTATTATAGAGAAAAAAACATGATGCAGATAGGGCTCGGTCCTTCCTATGGTCTCAGAGATCTCCTGTCTTGGAGAGTTTCCTCTGCAGAAAACAGGGTACTGTCATATAACCAAATTCTTGTCTATTGCTGTTGAAAAGATAAATTTCTTCTCATTCACAGCTTGATTTTAGTCTTCCTGGCTTTTAATTGTATCTGCAGTTTGGAGTCTCTTTTGAGCTGCTTCCCCCATTAATAAGTTAAACAAAAAGCTTAAATACATGTTCATTTTTGTATTTGTTAAGATTTTAACCTCTTTTGAAATCACCCTTTAACCCTAATAGTTAGAAACAATTTTTTATTTGCACAAACAGTTCCACTGTATTAATATTTTTCTTATGCCTTTGTTTGAAGGACTTTCAATTCTAAACAAGTAGCCCCCTCCGGTTGCCCTAAAACCTAAGAAAATGTTGGATACGTTTTAACACACCAGTATTCTAAGTCTTTTGTAAATTTCCTATTAAAGTTTATGATAATGTCAGTGTGTTCAGAAGCCACCTGCCATCTCATGGCAAATGCGTTTAATCAGAAGAGAAATTACTTGTGTTGGCTCCCTGCAGCAGTGTTCTTTAAAAGGAGAAGGATGCTTGGAATTAGGCATTAGGATATACAGATTTCAATCATCAGATTAGGCTTGAAGGAAAGAAAGTTGTGTGCCTTCCTGTGCTTGAAGGCTTCTTTCCCTGGCTTTCTGAGTCCTGCCATGGCATGCTGATGCTGAGGCTCTCCAGGGACCAGGTGTAAGCTCACAGACAACGTCCAGATTCTCTTTCCTGCGCAGTTAAGAATCTTTACAGGTTGGAGGAGATTTCAGCCCCTGGAGGTGCCTGGTATTCTGCCTATGGTGACTGCTAAGTCACCGCAACTCCTCTGGCTTCAAATCTTCTTCTGTGAAAGACTCTTTCCCTGCCAACTTTAAAGACTTACTTTCATGGATCAGGCAGGTACGATTTTCCAGAGTAGAAAATATTTTTTAAAGCTACTTTGAATTTATAAAGGGTACCCTTACGCTGTCTGCAGAAATAAACAGTTACCATTTAAGTAACCCCTGCAGAGGGTCTGTGTTGATCTGTTATATTTCTAAATGGTCCCCAACAGAGTAGATGAACACCTCTCATCCTTTTTTTTTTTTTCCTGTTTCAGCCATTACCTGTGTGCACCTCTTTCCCCTTTTAAAAATATTCCACTGAGACATAGCACCGTGAAATTTGGCACTTCTGCTTAGGCTATGGAATAAAAGGAAACCACTTTGTCATTTTCAAGCCTTCAGAATGTAGCTGTATGCCATTATTCTATTCAGTGCTGGTTTTTCTGAGCCTTTTTGCCCCTTTATCTCTCAGCTATTGTCTTCAGAGTCTTTTATTATGGTTAGAGTTTCCTGTAGAGACCAATGGAGTGTGTAGTTAACAAGTGTCAAAAGAAGTGGAATAATTACTTTATGTGATGTACCTAGGAGAATAGTGCTTCTTAGAATCCAGTATAGCCAAGTAAAGCGTAGATGTATTTAACTACCACAGCGCCTCATCTGTGCATTTTCTCTTCATTGCTTTTCCCTCTGGCTATTGTGTTTTGCATCTCTGTAGCTTTGTATTTGGTGTCATTTCTCTTTTGTCTGAACTACTGTATACTTTGTATGGAGCCATGAGCATTATTTTAAATCTACATTGTAAAGGTCCTGACATTGTTGGGGCATGTTTTATTTCTCATAAACCAATTTCCAGAAATAGCATTTATGCTTCATTGTTAACTATTTTTGATGGAAAACTTAATTTCTACTTATTAAGCTAAGTTTTTGAAAAATATTCCTCAGCGTTCTTAAACCAAATGTACTAAAGTTGCTTTTCTTTGTTTATTATTATTTTTTTTTTTGCATTAGTGGGGATCTGACCCTAAATGAGCTATATCTCCAGCCAATTTTTTTTGCTGAGATGGTTATAGCTGTATCACTAAGTTGCCCAGGCTACCTCAGCCTACTAGAGCCCAGGGATAGCATGCATGCACTTCTAGGTCAGGCTGCAAAGTTGGTTTTTGGGATGGTTTCAGGATAGTAGAATTCTGAATGGTGAAAAGAACTTTCAGTACCAGCCATAGCTTTACGGAGTCAGTAGAAAAGTATCTTTTCCAGTGAGAAATAGAGGAGTTAAAGAAATGGACATAAAACTATCAGGTTCATTGCTGATCAGTCTTTTTATAGAGAATCTCATTTGGGTCTCTAACAAATGAATTTGCTAAGGATATTCTCTCACTAAGCATCTCTGTCACTGGTGAACTGGGCCCTGCTTCTCAGTACTTGGCAGAAGGCAGGTTACATACATCAAGACACGCAGGTGATCAGAGGGGACACGGTGTGGCCTGAGAACACCACAGGAAGACCAGGAGTCCAGCAGCATCGTGATTCGCGGGATTCCCTCCCCCAGGGCCCAGGAGGAGTGGAGGAGGAGTGGCCCCGTAGACATCCAACCACATTAGCCTGCCTCTGCTTTCCAGCATCGCAGTGGGTGGCCAGTCACCCTTTGCCTGGACACCTCCAGGGAGGAACATCTTGTAATTCTAAACAGCATCCCGTTTACGTGTCTTCTATTTTCCTGTTTTGAATTTCTGTGCTGGTGCTGGTAGTTCTGGTGTTTGGCTTCCTTTTTTTCCTCCTCTTCGTAGCTGGGGGCCTGTCTGATTGCTTTGAAGGGCTCTCAAGTGTCACTTTCTTCTGTTCTGTTCTGTTCTGTTCTCTTCTCTTCATTAATCCCATTTTTCCTTCTGGGTTGAGCATGGGTACCACGTCCTACAGAAAACCTCCCTTAGTTCTCATTTGGGGCAGTTGCCCATCCCATGATGCCCAGTGATCCCTGTGACTGGACTTTTCATATTACACTGACAGTAGATTGGTTTAATTATGTAAAAATTTATGCTGAGGTTGAACCGATTCCTAGGTTCTATTTAATTAGAAACCCAAGCTGAAGAAAGCCATGGATTTGCCACCACTCAGTTCTGCCTGCCAGGTCTCAGTGGAAGCCCATTGGCATCCCCCAGTCCTCTCCTGGGGGAGATCCAGCTGTGGCTCCCAACCCTTTCCTACCTGTCTTCATAGATGTCCTTCTTCCCATCGCATTGAGAAGATGGAGGCTGCCAGATGGCGTTTCCCTATAGTTTTGGTCTTCCGCCTCATTCATCTGTTCCCTCCTCCTGTTTCAGAAACCCTTGCTGTCTTCTACATATGAACTTTTCTGGTGCTCATTTAGCCAGAAGTGTCCGATACCCTATGGACATTTCCTTCCTCAGTTATATCCGTCCTATCACCTTCAGTCTAGCTACACTGGCTTCTTCCCTTCTCTCTTAATGGCTTATTTGAGCTCCTTGGGCTAACCTACGTCTATTCATTCCATTGTCTATTCCATTCCTACATCTATTCCATTCCAAATCATAGTTAATTAATTTATTTACAATTTTATGCAGTCCCAACCATGTGTCAGTACAACATTAGACTCAACAACTTCAAAATATGTATTCTTTTCCAGTTGAAGAGAATTATTCACTGAAACATACTATATGCCAGCTAGTAGCCAAATGAATTCAAAAAACCCTGAAATCTGACAGAGTACATGTTCTCTGACCACAACAGAATTAAATTAGAAATCATTAATAAGCTATCAAGAAGTTCCTAAATGCTTGGAAACAACATGTATCGAAGTAACTGTGTTGTATTGGTAAGAAAAATGTAAGTTAAGCAATATTTTGAAATCAATGATATAAAAACATTCAAACAATTGTATGATATGGTTACAGCAAAACTCAGAAAAAGTTACAGCATTAAATGCCTACATTAGGGAAAAAAACCTAAATATCAGTGAACTCAATTTTTGTCATAGAATTTAGAAAGGAAAAACCATCCTGAATCCAAAGTAATCAAAAGGGAAGAAATAATAAACCTAAGCTGAAACCATTGAAACAGAAAATGTACAAGGCATAAAGATAATTTATAAAGTTGGCGCTTTGAAAAGATTAGTAAAATTGGTAAAGCTCTTTTTTTTTTTTTTTTGTACTGGAGATTGAACTCATGACCTTGCTCTTGCCAAGGAGGCACTTGTGCTGCTCAGCTAAATCCCCAGCCCAAAATTGACAAATCATTAGCTGAGTTGAACAAGAAAAAAAAAACATATCAAGAAATAAAGTAGACCGTCACTAAATTTTCTACATACACTAAAAGATAGTAAATACTTATGAGCAAGTTTATGCTAATATACTTAACAGCTTGTATGAAGTGGATAAATTCCCCCAAAAGATCATAACTTAAAAATGACTCAAGAAGGATTGAAAAAAAAACTAAGAATATACATATTTTTCAGTAAATTAAAGTTTTGCTCAGATCTTCCCACAAAAGTAACTCTATGCCCAGAAGGCTTTTCCAGTGAATTTTGAAAGAATTGACACTAAAGTTTACCAGATTCTCTCAAGAAGTAGAGGAGGAGAGGCAGACTTCCAGTCTCATTGTGTGAGGCCAGAATAGGCCATGTACTGAAGCCTTAGAAAGATGTTAGGGAACGGTGTAGTGTAGACCAGCAGTGGCAAACCTATACCATGTGTGTTGCAGTGGGCTGTTAGTTATCACTAACAGCTCTAAAAGGTTCACCATCACTGTTACAGACTAATGGCCCCCATCAATGTAAACCTGAACATGCCTGATAAAATTGAAATCAAATCCTTGGGGAAAACATCATGCATAAGTACACACCATGATCAATAGAAAGAGGGCTTGGAAGAAAGAGTCGGGCAATTATTCTCTAACTAGGGAAGTAAGTAAGGGGTTTGGTAAGAAGTACAGCTCTACTTCTGTATGGACAAAAACACTTTTAAAAACCCATATCCCAGAGACACAGGATTTAACTTACGAACAAGTTCACCCCGTAAGCTAGGACCATTACCACAAACTGATAGTAACAGCAGACGTCACTTAAAAGATACTCGGGAGCAGAACAAAAGGAGGGCCCAAAATTAAGAGAGGAAGAAAAACCATTTTACAGAAATTTAAATATTTTGGAACCTATGGCTATGACAAATAAACACAGTTCACTTGTGGCCAGTGTAGCATAAATTCTATACTAAAGCCTGTATGATTCAGTTTCTATTGCTAGGTATATATCTAACTTTCATCATAAAATTATACACATAGAAGAAAAAAAACCCCACAGACTAAAGAAACAAAGCAATCACCATTACCAGGTTTAAGTATGACACAGATGTTAGATTTTTCAGAAACTAAATTTAAAATGACTGATAAGTACTGAATACCATATATATGCACAGAAATGGTGACTGTAATAAAGAATCAGAAGATGCTGGGGAAAAGAAGTCCCTACAGAGGCTATAAACAGTGCCTTCACTGAGGTCATCAGTGGACTCAGCACTGCTCAGGGAGGAGTCAGTGAACCTGAAGATGCATCTTCAAAACTACTCCAGACAAAATACAAGGGGAGAAATTACTAAAAGCACACAGCACAGCATCCCATAACTGGAGCAATAGGAAGAGATGTAACATATGCATTATTAAAATAATGGAAAAGAAAAAGAGTATCGAAAGGAAAGTTTAGGTCAGTGGTAGTGAGCCCATGGCATTCATGCTGCAGGAGACTGTTTGTATCCTTGAAAACTCTTAAAGCTTCCCATCGCTGGTTTAGGCAATAAAGAGTGTGCTTGTTCCAAAGCTAATAGCAAATATTAAACCACAGACCTAAAAAATCTTATTAGGGACACAAGATTTTAAAACGCACACACCTCTTATCTATAAAGGAAAAAAAATAAGAATTCCAAAATCTCCAAAAAGAGAATAAAATGAAAAATTCAAAGGATTAAAAATTTTCCATTTGATATCCATGAGTATACTTCAGAAGGAATAAATGAAGATAAAATAAATTCCTTTGTTTTTCTTATTAGTTGCTGTAGAAGATGACTGTTTAAAGCAGTAACACCACTTAGGAGCTTTTATAGCAAGTGGATAAAATGAGTAACAGCAGTGTCACAAGAAATGGAGAGGAGGAATAGAAAATACTCATTCTTCTAGGTCACATGTGACCTAGAAGAGCATTTTTAAAAGTAGACTTAGATTATTTAAAAATGTATTATTAACTATAGGCAAACTAAAAACACTTTTAAAAAGGAAATATAAATGATTAGAAATAAGACAAAGTGAAATTATTTCAAATGCTTAATAAGAATCAGAAGTCAGAAAAAAACAAGACTTTATAAAGATGTTAGATTTTAATTAACTATCAATCATTACCTTCGGATAGTCTTATCACAGTGGTAAAACGAGATTGTCATATTGGGTGAAAAATCAAACTGTTTATAAGAAAATCTGTTTAATTACAATCTGTTTATAAAAAATCTGATTATAAGAAACATTCTTCAGAAAAGTTAAAAGTAAGGTATAAGAGAAAATTAGACCATGGTAACACAACCGAAAGCTTTAGTAGCTTTAAGTTGAGACAAAGCAAACTTTAGAACAAAAAGAGTGAAAAGGATAAGAAGAGACATTACAGGATGATAAAGTGGTTAATTCTCGAAGAAGACATAAGAATCCTAAAGATTTGTGTACCTTAGAAGAGAGTATCAAAATATATGGAGCAAACTCTGATAGATTTCAAAGGAGAAACAGATAAATTCATCTTTGTAGTTGTAACCTTCAGTAGCACTTCCCTTGGTTCGCAGACAGGCAGAGAGTAAACTAGTAAGGAGGTGGATGACCTAAACAGCATTATCAGTTTGACCAAATCAAGACTTACAGATCACTTGCCCAAGAGAAGAATGTACATTCTTCTCAATCGATAAAAAGCACTTGACAAAATTCACTGTTTATTCCTGTCAAAAATTCTCAGAAAGCTAGAAGTAAAACTTGCTAATAATGAGCATCTATGGTAAATCTATAACTAACATTACCTGTAGTGGTGAAAGACTGCATGTTTTTCTTCTGTAATAACAGGATAAAGCAAGGACATCTCATCTCTTCCCTACTCTTAAATGATGTACTGAAGACTCTGGCTATGAAATAAAGCAAGAAAAGGAATTAAATCCACAGACTGGAAATGCCATAGATGACATCTTTGTTTATGTAGAAAATCTTAAGAGGTACTGATCACAGATAAATAGTCCCAGGAAAAAATTCCATGACAACTAATTAATACAAGATTAAAATGTAAAAATGAAATAAAGTATACAGAAGATGTCCCAGAAAATTGCAAAATATTACTGAGAGAAAGTGAGAATCTAAATAAATGGTGAAATGATACCATATTTCTGTACTGAAAATTCAGTATCAAAATTTCAGCCATTCTCACAATGATGATGTATAGATTGGTTGTCACTGCAGTCAGAATCCCTGCAGAATTTGTCTGAATGTGCAGAATAAAATTAATATAGACATGGAAAGAAGCTAGAGTAGTGAAAAATTCAGTAAAAAGAACAAAGTTTTGAGTGCCTATTCACCTTACTATAAAGCTAGAATAACTAGGACAATATGCTACTGAAATAAAGACTGACTTAAAAGTTAAGAACATAGAATAGAATTTCCAGAAATAGACCCACACTTAAATATGGCCAAATGATTTTCAAAAATGGTGCCAAAGGCATTCAGGGAAAGAGCAGTCTTTTCATTAAATGATACTGGAACAGCTGTTAGGTGAGTTTCTACCCTTGCATCACACTGTACGCCAAATTTAACTTGATATAAATCTAAATGCAGAACCTAAATCAATATAATATCTAGAACAGCATATAAGAGAAAATCTTCACAACCATGGAGATAGATAAAAGATTTGTTAAACAAGCCACCAGAAGCACAAATTTTAAACAAATTTAAAACCTTCTGCTTTTCAAAGAATTCATCAAAGTAGTAAAAAAGGTCAAGCAGTAGACAAGAAAGTATTTGTTACTTATGAGAAAATACATGAGGAATATGCCGAGAATGTTTAAAACTCAAGAAGGCAAACAACTGGATAAAAACCAGTAAAAGATTTGAATCTGCTGTCACAGGGAGGAGAAAAGAATGGGCAACAAGCATGTGATAATACAGATCACAATATTAAGTCTTTAGGAAAATGCAAATAAAACTATAATGAGATACCACTGTATCCACATAGAATGGCTTAAATCTAAATGCCAGTGCTAGATTTTGCTGTAGGTACGATGTAGAGGAGTCTTGTGTACATCACCATTGCAAACATGATCCTGTATCACCTAACTGAGCAACTTCATGTTTCTCTACAGCTAATCTCAAACTTATGAGATGACCCCGCAGCTCCATTCTGAGGTATTTCCACAGAAGAAATTCATAAAAATTCTAGCCCACTATAAGGTACTGTATTCAGAACAGCCAAAAATTCCCCCCACCCCTTATATCCATCAGGTGGAAATAGAATTATGGCAAATGCACACTAAAACTAGTTTTCATCAACAGAAAGACATTACTGGTGCACATGGGGCTGATGAATCTCACATTGTGCACACACACACGCACACGTACATGTACACACATTCTCAGATTCTGATCATAAAGAGTTCTAGAGCAGACAAGATTATCCTATAGTAATAGTAGATCAGTGGTTGCTTGTGGGTAGGGGGTTGGCTGTAAAGAGAAGCAAGGGATCTTTTCATGGTGATAAAAGTAGTTAATCTTTGGTATTTCAAGTGTAAAGAATTTATCATATGTAAATTATCAATAGGGTCAATTTTTAAGAACTTGTGTATTTTTCCAAATTTTTAAGAATTACTGTTTTAAAGGGACAAAATGAAAATGTTTTCCACCTTGGTTTCCACCTTGGTTGTTGGATCCTTTAGATTAAAGATGAGTGAATCAGTGAATACGGTTTTGTATTCATCTGTTGAAAATACAAGATAATATATGTGAAAGATGGAGTTTAAAAATGTGCCTAACAATCTTTTTTCACTGAAAGAATGATCTGAAGATACCAAACCACACATATAAAGAAAAGCATCTTTTTACAAGGCATTACAAGATTACTGCAAACCAGAGAACCACTCACTTGCTTTCTTGAGATTCTGTTTGTCTGAGTCTAATCTAAATAGAGCATCCAAGAGTGTTAGCTGTCACAGATGAGTTAGACTGCAGAAGATACTGCTTTATTTTATGGAAAAATAAAATGTCATAACAGTAAGAGAATAGTGAATACATTGTGGATCATTATCTTCAAAGTGCTTACTCAGAGTATAAGACAGCACAAAAAAGGTTCTGTCTTGCAAAGAAGAAATATACAGATGCTAGCACAAAACTTTCTATTCAGTGAACTAGAAGAAATTAGTATACATGAAACAGCCACCTCTGTATTTTATCCATTAATATTTTAAAATTTAAGACTATACTCACCGCCATATTAGAAACCAAAGGAATTTTGGAGCCAAAAATCAGGATATAAAAATGTAATAAATTTTGCTTTAAGGAAAACATTCATCATCTTTATTTCTCCTACTCTTATTAGACAGTGCCTTCACTTTGTAGGCCAACATCAAGAAACTACTCCAAATGCAGGCTTTGTTCAGCATCAGTGGTAATGCTTGGGGGAGGCTAAGCCGGAAGCTGTCACCGGATAAACTATCTGATTCACATATCAGATGGTTGGAACGGAAGGAGTGATTTTGCTGTGGAGCAGCCTGGTCGTAGAAAGCTGACATCATTGTTTCTTGGAGATTTTCTGTGTCGTGGACGCTGCACTGTGAATGGAGAAGATGCCTTCTAAGGCCGCTGAGTAGAGCTGGGACTGCTTAGTAGCTCTCAGCAGTCGTGCAAGCTGTTCTGGACAGGGAGTGAGGCTTGAGTCCAGAGGGCCACTCAGAGTACATGGCCGAGCCGAGCGCTCACCATCGGTGAGACTGACCGCGGCAGGAGTTAAAACGCAGGTGATACTCAGGATGCTTCCTGGGGCATCACAAGAGGTCGAGACAAATCACCTCTCATCGTTACTGATCTGTATTTAGTTGCTTAATGAGTATTTAGTAAGTAATGCTATGCAACAAGCACTGTCCTGCTAGAGATAGGTCCAGTGCATTTTTGAATAATAAAAATTATGATAAACATCATCCCACCTCTCTAACTTGGTGTCTCGTGCTCCTAGGATATTTCCCTAATAATTTAGGATATAAAGAATTCAGAAGACATGATTCCTGCCCTTCCTTAGATTATCAGGACAAAAATACACTTCTAAAAATAGTTAGTGGGTTTTATATGCCAGGGACATTGGTTAGTGTTTTGTTATATTGTTGGATTGTATCTTTTCAGTCACATTGTAATGTAGGTCTTGTTCCCATTTTACACCTGAGAACAGGGGACTTAGGTAGCTTTCCTTAGATCCCAAAGCCCAGAGTTAGGATTTTAAACCAACAGGCTGAATGCCAAACTCATGTTTTCAACTCTCCATGTTTAAGTGAGGAATACAGAAAATAAACATGGAGGTAAATACCGAAGGAAAAACTAAAAGGAGCTTATATCCTTCAACCAGCTTAATTGGAAATCCTGCTCAGAGGTGGCTGAATTCACCTTGCAAAATTGCTAGAAAATAAATCCCCTAAAAATAAAGGTAAACCCTTGAAATGTCAGACTGTATGTAGGTGATTTGTTTGACTCTTGGGGAATTTAAAAAGAAATATGAGACTACCTGAGCCAGGGACTGACGCTTACTCTGGCCCCGGATCCTGCCCCTGTCCCTGCCCTGGCCCCTGCCTGGGAGCCCTGAGCCTGGAGGTGTTTTGGTTTCTGACTCCTGAGGAAGGAAAGTGAAGAAGGTGATGATAGCTGAGGGAAGAGCTGATGGAGAATTACATCATAGAAGGTTTTGAGGGCCAGGCAAAGGAAATTAGGTGTTCCTGTCTAGGGTTCCTCGGTACCCATTAAGGACATGGGATGATTATAATAATGAGTAAAGAGATGAGCTCAAAACCCTGTTGGTGAAAGTCACATATGCTGATAGGAGACTGCACCAGCATACCCTGATGTCCAGAAGCTGGCGAGTCATTGTTTTACCTATTTCTGGTTTGTTCCCTTCCCGGCTGCTGAGGTGGTTTCATGCCTGGTCTGCTTTCCAAACAGCCTTCATATCTCTCTGCGTTCATTTAAAAGTGGAGACCAGCGGCAGCGAATTTCCCTGATCCCCTCCCTACAGGACGCTTGCGGGTCTAGAGCTCCTACTCTGTATCCCTTTCCAGTGAGGAGATGGGCCCTCCCCGCAGGCCGCATCTTCTGTTCTCCCTCCTCCCTCCACACCAGTGTGCTCATCTGTTTGCCCTGCAGGCTAAACCTTCAGACTTTCTGCCTCACTTTTGCATTTCAGCTTGTGCACTCGCTGCTGCTGGTGCCCTGAACGTGCCCTCTATTCCTGCTGCCCTCCTGGGCTTTGTGGTCTCAGTCTGTCATCTGAGCAGTGTAATCTCCTCTTCCATTGACTCCGCCTCGTGATTCTCTAGCAGAGCACCTGTTCTTCCTAAACCAGACTTGACCAGGGCATTTTCTGCTTCACAAGGAGTTAATACCTCCTGAATAAAGAAGCCTTCCTGGTTCCATTTTAACCATCTTGCTATTTGTCCCTTCCTGAATCTGCCCCCCCCCATCGTTCCAGTCCTTGACCCAGTGCCCCCCTAGTGAGCTGCCTCAGAGCATTCTCTTGACTTTACCCTCTGCTGGCCCTTCCTAGCAGAACTGACTCTTCCGTGCTGTGTTTTCTTTACATTTATGCAATGAATAAAACCTGTTACTGTTAATATTAACACGTATCACATGTTATCAAAGTTATTTGGTTATGTCTTTATCTCCCCCTCATCAGCCTGGAAACTCCTCCAGGGTAGGAGTAGTGTCTGATTGGTCTTACTAACTCAGTGATAACCCAGTGCCTAGCATAAAATAGGCATTTAACAAGTGTTGATTGGATTAAATTGAGTTTGTTCTTCCTTTGATAGTCTTAGTGCTGAACTTAAAGCCTTTCTTCATTTCTGTTGATAAGAACATTGTGATTAGTCCTTCAGTTTCCTGATTCGCCTCCTTTTTATGAAGCTCACCCCATACTTTTCCTATCTGCAGCTCCTTATAATTACATTCTGTTGATGTTCAAGTCTGTCTTCTGGTCTCATTCTTGAGTTCCTGTTTTGCTTTTTAAAGGAACTTCTGCTTTGGATCCGCACTAAGCTCCGAAATGCCGTCTCTGTAAGTGTGCTCAGACAAAAGTTGACAGCCACTCTACACGGGACAGTGTCTGAGTGCCACATCCCACACAGGGCTTCTGGGATGTTTTGGCACATCCTGTCTGGGACTCCATCCCCTTGGAGATGATCGCCACACTGCCGTGGGTTCCCCCTGGCTCTGCTGACCTGCCAGAGCTATGGGCTGAAGATGGATGTGAGAGTCCTTTCCCTCAGATGGTTCTGCTTAGGGCAGCGGTGCGGAGGAACAGAACCTGTCATGGCTTGGGAATATCAGGTGCTGATTGGCCTCTTGTTTTAGAAGTAAGTAAGGGCAGTGCAAAGATGGCGTATTGATTCCCCATCCAAATGTCTAAAGTTTAATATAACAACACTAGATTTTGGTTTCCAGTCCCTTTTGGCAGATTAGCTAATGCAAAACTGCTAGATAACCTCAATGGATGCATCTCAGATAACAGTTTAGACAGGGAAACAAGAGCAGAACCAACTAATGTATAGTTACACTGAACCGTACAGAGTTGCCAGTAGTCAGCAGTTTTGACTAATAAAAATGGTAGTGAAAAACTGGGTGTTTTTCCTGCACTCAGGAGGCTCAGACACAAGGATCACCATGAGTTCAAGGCCAGCCTGGGCTACATAGTAAATTTAAGGCCAGCCTGAAATACATCTCAAGACCCTGCCTCAAAAAATGCTAGTGGAATAATGCATGCTATTCAAAGGGAGTAGATAATAATAAAAGTATAATATTTATAAAGCATTTACTATGCATCAAGCACAATGCTTGGTACTTTTTTATGCAATGGCTAATTTGACCTTTGTGGCAGTTAAGATGTGTCATTCCTCTGTTTGTATATGGGGAAACTGAGACAGAGAGGTTCTGACTTACCCAAGCTCACACAACTAGTGAGGGATTAGCAAAACTTTCCTTTTTGTAAAGGGTCAAATAAGACCATTTGATTGTCCAGTCAGAAAGTCCCTTGTTAGACTATGGAGTTCTGCCTTTGTAGCATGTGAATGATGTGGTAGCTATGTTCCAATAAAATTTTATTTACAAAAACAGCAGGGTTTATTTACAAAAACAGATGTAGCCTATAGGCTGTCCTTTACTAACCCCTATTCTGACCTTTTCTTGCCTCCGTCCAAATCTATTTCCCTCAGATTATGAAAGAAATTTAGAAGTCATAAATTTGAAAAACTCGTGCTATATTTTTCCTTTTTGGTACATTTAATGTAGGAAAACTAGAAGCTCTAGGTACACCCAAAAGAAAGGAATGTAAAATCTCCCTCTCTAATTCCAACATCCAGGCCTAATCACAGGCACAAACATTTTCTTCGCTTCCTTTCAGATTGTTTTGTTTGCACACACTTTCATTACTAAGAAATAGCATCGTGTCTTAACGGGTGGCACAGCCTTCTCTTTTTTGCTTAAAAATATCTTGTTAATGCATCCCCCTATCAGTAGTTGAATGCAAAATATTTTTCCCTGACTCTCTCTACTTCATTCTGTGAGCATTGTATATATTTCTACTTTCCAGAAGAATTGCATTTGCTTTTCAGTTCAGTACCCCACCTTCCCTAACTATGTCTGTGTCCTACGTCTTAGGCTGCATTCTGGATTTTTCTGTCTTACACTCATACAGAAATATGTGTACATGCATAAACACACAGACACACGTGCACAGGAGCACTGCAGGACCTTGGCTCTTCATGTCGGTAGCTCTCAGCTGTCTTGAGCCCCAGTTTTCCATCACTGGCATTTGATCAGATTCCTGCTCTTTTGCCACAGTAGTGAAACCAACCCTGTAGGTCAGTGGGCACCAGAATACATTGTGCATCTCTTGAGTCCCTGTCGCTGTCCTCTGTAGGTACCACCCTTGGGGGCGGTGTAATTTCTTTGAATATTTTCCTTCTGTCCACCTCCCTCTTCCCCAAGGCTCTTCAAAGAGAGAAGCTTGCACAGATTTTCTTAAACTCATTAAATTTTCAGCATCTTTCCCCAGCGGTTGGTCCACAGCAGGTAACACAAGCCAGGAGGACATTAGGACTTCTGGGGAGAACATACTGTGAGCAGTTTCCGAAGGTCATGTGTTACAGTGTCCTCCTTTCTGCATCTGTCAGTGTACAGCGAGGTGAATCTGGGGAAGGACTGGGGTCAGGACTGCCTTGGTCACTCTGAAGGACGGTTACCCCGATCTTCTGACTTTGATAAACTCACAGTGGTGATCTGCTGAGCACAGAGTGGGGGCAAGATGACTCACCTCTGTCTCCCCTAAGTCCAGGCAGAGACCAGCCCATCTCCCAGCCAAGTAGACGGTTGCAGGGAACAAGTGCTGTGCAGAGTACACAGGGGCCGCTTTGCTCCTCCAAACAGCTTCTTGAACATGTTCAGCTAACTATCCTGAGAATGTCCCCACAATCTCACGTTTTGTTCCTCACAAGAAATTCCTCACTGAGACTTGTATCATGCTTGAAATTTACAAAGCAGTATTTCACAGCACGTTATCTAGCCCCAGAACCCTGTTGATAGCGTATTAGTGTGAATTTCTTTTCAGATGAGAAATCTAAAACTCAAGATACATTTTAAAAAAATTACCCAGACCAGCAGATGGCAGTACGTGTCTCCTCTGATACCGGAAGGCTTAGGTTTTTTTACTCCAGTCTGAAAAGAAAAAAAAAATTTCTGCCTTCTTCACTCTCATCATTTAGCCTTTGTTAAGATATTTATGGAGCCTAGAACACTCTGTGCTACTAACATGGAAACTACACAGGAAGACTTTTGATACCAGGGAGAATAAGGTCAGGAGATTCAGAATGCTGTGATGTATGTATGTATGTATGTATGTATGTATGTATGTATTCATCCATGCCATGCCTCATCACCCAAGATTATTTAATACTGATGCTCTTATTCAGCAAGATAAATTGTTACCTTTAATTAGAAATAGATGGGAAAGGAAAGCTATATACTCACCCCTTTTTTAGGTAATTAGAAAAATATCAGAGGCAGACTAGGAACAATGAATGGAGAAACATATGTTTTCGTGATGCTTCTCTTTGATCATGTATTGGATGCTCTACTGGCAACAGCATTTCCTGGGTAGAAAATTATCCTCCTCATTTCTTCTGCTTTTTATTTAAGAAACTGACTTTCTTTTTTGGAAGTTCTTGCAGTCCACATCCCCCCATCATTGCTAGCTGAACACATTAGAGTTGGGTTTTCTTAGTACATTTTAAAAAGAAAGTACATTTATAAAGGAAGCCTAACAAGTCAATTGAATATACAGACAGGTCACTGTCCTCCTTGTGAGAAGTATCAGTAGAAATGAAGGTTGCATAGAACATTCAGTGGAAGGCCATGCCAATTCAGAAGGCAATAAATATATGGTGTCTACTTCGACGTGTCATAGTTTATAAGTGTTACGAATGTACCTTCATTGATTTGGGACCCACTGCCTCAGAATTTATAAAAATTGTTCAAGTGTATAGAAAGAATATATAGTAGCCATCGAAGAGAGCGAGATTGAATTCATGGTCAGTAGAAGTAGTAAAGGAAATCAAATGCACGGAGAAGGTGCGTTCTGTGCTTGTCAGCAGGGCGGGGGCAGGTGGCGCCTCCGAAATGGGACCCAGAGTCCTCATTTGCAAAACAGCGGAGTCTGAGTAGAAATCCTCTCAAGGGTGTTTTAACAGTAAGATTCTAAATTGGGCATTTAGCAGTTGAATATTAAATCGTTGTTAATAATAGGTTATTATGCAAGACGGCACTGAGAATTGCACTACTCACTAATTTATCTAATTTTGTTTCAGGACCCATTTATATCTTACAGTGTAGGAAAATAAAAACATTTCTTTCTCATGCAAATATTCAGTGGTTTGGACCTTTAATTTTTAGGAGGGCTTCTTTTCTTATTCTGGCCATTTGTTTATTTACTATATGTCTTCTAGTTATGGCCTCTGAAGTTTAATTATTTGCTGATTAATGAAATAATTTGTAATTTATTATAAATTGCTAATTTACAAATCATTCATTACCTACTAATTGTTCAATTATCTTTAAATTAGTACTCATTAATTTACTCAGTAAACATTAGCTGAGCTATTACTAGAAGGCTTGCCCTAGAAGAATGGAGACGCAAAGAGGTGACTCCTTGTTTTAGGAAGGAGCTTTTGTCTGAAAAGCAGGGTGTTTGGTGCAGATACATATGTTTGCAGTATCTGTTCCCACAGCTCCATCTTTTAAGAATCCAGGATAAGCTATTTTTTTCCAACTTTGACCAAATTGGGGGGGAAATCTGGAAACACTTTGAAAAATCAAAATTCAAAAAGTTAACTGAATTCACAAAAGGAGGTTTTTGTATTAGAGAATCACAACTAGTATCCATGTGTTAATTTACAAATGCATACAGATGCCAAGTGTTCAGGTGTGAAAGAATAGAGAAGGAGAGGGAGGTGCTAGGGAAATAACTTGGAGGAATTAACAGGGGTTAAATGGAGCTTGGAATTACGCTGCAAATTCATGATAGTGATTATCATTGTAGCACCGGTCAGGCTAATCGAGGCCAAAACAGTGGAACTGCATCACTAGATGGTTTGATTTTCACGCAGAACAGCTCCTTGCAGTCAGGCAGCTGTAACAGTTGTTCAACAAACCCAGTGTTATTTTAGATGAAACCAATTCTTCGTTATTTGATTCTGTCCAAGTTTGCAGCCAGCCCCCAGAGCATGTTAAAGTATCCTGAGTTAAAGAGCATCATTGATTATCCAAGTAATGTGACCTGAAAAAAAAATAATGCCTGCTGGCTGAAATTCTTTCCCTATTCTAATTAATTTATCAGTAGGGTTAATAATGGTAATGATTAATATGGCTAATAGTATAATTATGATGCTCATCAGTTCTCATGACATGTTCCCTTACACCCCACATGTAATGCCATCATCCTCTGCTTAGATGGATGGTACGTCCTGCAGACTGCCTCCTGGAGTCCACCTCAGTGGGTGTGGTTGGAACCACGCCTGCCTGACCTGTTCTTTTTTAAAACACTGACCAGCGATGTCTGTTGCTCACTGCGCTGTAGGAAATGTCTCCGCACATTTTAAAGGAAAAGGGAGAAAGCCGCAGAGATCAGGAAGAACACAAAGACAGGGTCAGTAGATCCACTTGACTCATCTAGGGCCCCAGGCTCCGAGAACCAGTTGAAGCCCTTTCTTTGGTCCGACCCAGGGCAGGCAGAACCTGACGTGTGAGAGGCCGCTTCTGCGCGCGGAATGTGCCAGGGAGGGTTGCTTGTTTGACAGACGTGGGCAGATTGGACAGCTCATCCTCACCACATACTTGCAAAATGAGCCTGTTTATCCTACAGGATGGGTTACTGCAGGCTGGAATCGAGGAGGAAATCTAATTCTTTTCGAAACCTCATTAAGCTTCAACTCTGTGGTATGCTCATCTTGAGCAAGAAACAGACTCTCCAAATTCTCATTTAGCCAAATAAAATTTTCTCGAAGTGGAACCTTTTGTGAAGAAGTATTTTCTCTGCATGTCATTTTTAGAATATAAAGCAACTAATTATTCATAATAGTCTATACACACACACACACACACACACACACATGCACACTGTAAAACTACAGTGTGCACCGGTCAGGCTAATCGAGGCCAAAACAGTGGAACTGCATCACTAGATGGTTTGATTTGTCATGAGAACTGATGAGCATCATAATTATACTATTAGCCATATTAATCATTACCATTATTAACCCTACTGATAAATTAATTAGAATAGGGAAAGAATTTCAGCCAGCAGGCATTATTTTTTTTTCAGGTCACATTACTTGGATAATCAATGATGCTCTTTAACTCAGGATACTTTAACATGCTCTGGGGGCTTGGCTTTATTGTTTTAATGACGTTTTTCCTCGATTTGGCTTGAAAGAGATGAATCCTGGCGGGCGGCAGAGAAAGCATAGCAGTATGGTGTGTTACATTTACTTGGGTTCACATGAGAGTTCCCCTTAAACAATAAAATATCTTGGAATATTTTGTGCAGTATTCTTGACAGAAGTGTCTCTGAAGGATTGTCTCCCCTTCGTCCTGCAGTAGTAGTTCCTCTTCTGCGGGACAAGAGGGGTCATGAAACTGCAGTCCGGCTTTGCAGCTGCTCTCTGCTCCTCCAGGGGGAGCTCTTACACCAGCTAATGGTAGGGCGCTCACCGCTGGGAGGAGGCAGCTTTCTGTCACTGTACTGAAATACCAGAGATAATTAACATAGACAGAGAAAAGGTTTATTTGACACGCAGTTTTGGAAGTTGCAGTTCATTGTGGAATGGAACTGTTCATTCCCTTGGGTCTCTGGTGGACGTGCCAGGTGACAGCAAAGGGGAGGAAACTGCTCACCTTGTAAGCCAGGCAGCAAAAACAAAAGAGCAGGAGGCTGAGGGTCACCTCCCCTGTGACCTAAGGATCTCTCTCTGGTAGACCTCCTAATGGTTCCACTGGCTCCTGATAGAGCCCTTTAACATGGGGATGTTTGGGGATATTCAACATGCAAAGTATAGCAAGATACAAATTAGACTGTCCATCAAGCACCATGTTATCTATCCCTTAGCTCTGGGAGAATTCTCCCTTTTTATAGCAGTTTTTACTATTTCAGTTGATGTGAGATGAAATGACAGCCAGTCAGGCTTAAAAAAAAACATCAAGTCTGACTTGGATATAATGTCAATCAGCTTTAGTGTTTGGTGCCTGTTACGGCTTGTGTCTAGATTCCCATCCCCACCCCTGGCCCACACATACACACACCAAAGCCTCATGGGGTCATAGGTAGGGCTTTTTCAGAGGTGGCTGGATCTAAAGTGTGTGACACTGGGCTTTATTTCTCAATGCTAGGATTAAGGGTATGATTGCTACCCTGCCCTAAGTAGTTTGGGTAAGATATAAGAGATGCAAAGAGCTAGGATAGTCCCTTGTTGCCTTGCTACCTTCTGCCCACCATAAACTGCTTCCCTGTGATGCCACTCTGCCTTGGAGCCAGTCAGTTATGGACTGAAACCTCTACAAACTGTGAGCTAAGTAAACCTTTCCTCCTTTGGGTCTTGGGTATTTTGCCTCAGCAATGAAAAAAAGTAACCCTACTGTAAAAAAAGACCGTGCCCTACTGAATCTCTGGTCCATGTCCCCACCAGCTCTGGAAAGCTCTGGCAGCTGGGCCTTCATCATGTACTGTTGCTTAGGACATTCTTTGTGGATGGAGCTATTCAAAGCCATCTCATGTTATCACGTAAGTAGTGCCAGACTTCTGGCTAATAAAAAAGGGATTAGACTCGTCCTTTAATGGACCTTGGGAAAGATTTCCCTTCCTGCCACCACACCGTTCCCCTGCAAACGGAGTCTGTGTCAGCAGTGGGCAGAATACACATTTAGCCTTATTTTTAATTTCTGGATAGAGAGACTTATTAAGTCCTGCCCATAGATTCTTTTCTCAAAAATAAAGAGGAAAAGTACAGCCATGAATCTGCTCACCTCTCCTGGAAAATGAACTTGAAGTACATTGGATATAACGATTTTTTTCTCCCAACAAATACTGAAAAGCCATTCCTATTTTTGTCTTAAAAAAAAAATGATACATGATCACTAATGTGCAGTTTTTGGTAGGTGACTGTTCTAATCCACCTTCCCCATTGTTCTCAAGTGTAATATCCTTGTGGGTCAGGGAGCAGAGTTGGCACTAAAAAAATTCAAAAAAGCACTGTTCCTTATGATTCTTGGAAGTAGAATGTCTCTTCATGGGAAATGCCATCTTTTAAAGAAAATAACTCTTCAGTTTCAATTCTCTAAATACAGTGGGAGGATTCCTATGGGATATAAATATTTGCAAACTTTTGATGTAAGTGCTTTAACCAAGCACCCAGTAAGTGATGCACAGTTTACTAGTGACTTGGTAAACCTCCAAATTGTGAAATACAAGTATGTCATTATGATCAGTCATTTGGCAGATAGTCAAGCCTGACAGCAATTATTTGATATATTTTTACCCATAAAGACTCTGATCCCCTGGAAACATTTGAGATTTCAGCAGATTTACCTCTGACCCTAGACCAAATTGCTCAATGATGTCATAAAAAGTTTTTATTATTCTTGCAAATTTGAAGAAATAGGAAATGATGTTAAACACTGTTATCATTCTGTTGTCTCTGCCTGCCAGAAACCCTTTCCAAAGCTGTAGTTCATTCTTTGCTGCCTGCTCTTGTTGAATACCTGTTATTTGTATGAAACTGAGCTAAGAGCTCTGGAGCCTAGGATGGGAGCTGAGAAGTCATATGACACAGATATATCTCCTCAGAGATCTTAAACATGAGCAGGGACACATGACACACAAAGTAAGGATAGAGGCCAGGAGAGTCACTCAGTGGTAGAGCACTTACCTGCTATGTGTGAGACCCAGGGCTCAACCACCAGGACCACACAAAAAAGGCATCTCAAAGTAATGTGTAATTAATTGCCGTAAGAATGACACAGAAAGTGAATTCTACAGAAATCCAGAGGCGGGGCCCTTACAGGATAGAGTGGTCTAGGTTGATTCTGAGGTTGCAGAGTCTGAGCTAAGCTACTAAAAATGTGTAGGATCAGGGTATAAAGAAGATAAAAAAGTAGAGACCTTTGCTTTGCTGCTGTGTCCCTTGCCCTCCAGCACGCCGACTTGGGTATGTCGTCTTGTAGCGATGGTAGATGTGTAAGAGAATAGAAACCCAATCTTGCAAGTGCTTTTCAAGCCTCTGTCCTATCTGCTAATGTTCCACGGACCAATGCTGGTTCCCTGGCTGAGTCCACAGCACCAGCCCCCATGGAGTACATCCTGCACAAACACAGCGAGTGTTTCCTTTCCTACTGCTGCATAACAGAATGCTTCCAAAATTAGGGGCTTAAAACATCAACCACTTTATCTCTCAAATTCTGAAGATCAGGCATTCAGAAAGGACTTGGCTTCTGCACCTCGTCACCTTAGTGGTGCTCTGAAAACTCTGGGCGGTCCAGGACCACGTCACTTCCTGTCTCATGTCTTGGCAGGAAGTCTGGGCCCAGATGGATTGTCTTTTGCTCCAGCATGGTGGGGATAGTAGAATCATAAAAGCCTTACGTGCCAGAGATTTTGCCCCAGAGAAAACATTCCTAA
The DNA here is from genome assembly GCA_004027295.1 of Dolichotis patagonum. Lineage (NCBI taxonomy): Eukaryota > Metazoa > Chordata > Mammalia > Rodentia > Caviidae > Dolichotis > Dolichotis patagonum. The sequence continues at coordinate 91,370 of PVJX010001474.1, read as the reverse complement.
GGAGCTAGGTAGAGACTGCACGACTTCATCTGGCCTTCCCTTGAAATCTGTGCAGTGACTTCTGCTGTGTCCTGTAGGTCAGAGCAGATAAACATCCTCTCGGATTACAGGCACCACATCTCTATAACAAGTTTAAAGGAATTTTTCTAGCATATTTTCAAATCACCGTGACCATTGCTCAGGCAACAAAATATTTGTATTTTCTTTGTGAATTATACTCTGCCCCTTGTAAGATTCCACCACCAAGATCCATTCCCTTGCAGGTGAGGTTTCCACCAAGACAGTGTCCATCCTTGGGTGTCACCCCTCTTGATCCAAATGTAAGCGAACTAAAGAGAATAGTTCTCTCCCCCTCCTGCCTAGAACGATGGCTTAGGTACAGGTTAACCACAAGAGACCTGAGTCCTTATCAATTCTGAAGTCTAGCCAGGCTTTTGCTACCAGCTGCATGATCAGAACTCTTCTGGGAACACTCCCTGGGGATAATTCTTTGTTTCCTCGCTTTACCCTCCAGGTGAAGGTCAGTACATTTTTTTTCCCCATAAAGTGCAATATAGTATTTTAGCTTTGTTACCATCAGTGGTCTTTGTTGAACTTTATCCATTTTTTTTTTAATTCTGAAAAACATAAAAACATGCTTAGTTCACTGGACATCTGAAACCAGTCCAAAGCAATCGTTTATCCATTCCTGTTGTAGACTGTGGTTCTGTCTGTTGAGTCACTTTTCCATTCCCATGATAAATAGCCTGTTCAGAGCAGAGCAGTTGTCTCCAAAGTTTCTAACCCATAGAGTTTGTGAGTGCAGAGCTATGTTGTATTTTATTCTGTGCCTCTGTTAGTCCAAGCTGTCAGTATATTCTGTTGGTATAGTTCTCTTAAAAATGTGTGGGTTTTCTATAAATCTTCTGTAATTCACACTACTACAGGAAGTTACATGTGTAAAAATCTATGAAATGTGCCTTTTTCTGTAGTGGGTCCCCTGTGAGCCTGCTATGGGATAGGGCCTTTGAGATCTTTCAAAGCTCTGTTCTTTAAAGAGAGAGCCTGTAAGGCACTAAAGATCCCAGGGATGTGCGAGGGGTTTTTGTTTATAAAATTGATCTGTCACAGTCTCTACCTCGTATCTCCCAAGGTGAGACTGCATCTTTCTCTGGCACCCTGAATTTGGTCTTTATACCCTGGTTCCTTTTCTTTTCTTTTCTTTTCTTTTCTTTTCTTTTCTTTTCTTTTCTTTTCTTTTAACACTCTAGTGACAGTCACTGGTAGTGGAGAAATAATTGTGAATTTTTAACTGAGAAAGTGTTGGGTCCCTTGTTTTCTTCAAATTCTGCTTGAAAACTTCAAATTTCCTTTTTTTAAAACTCAGCTACCTTTTCCTATAACTTACAAAACAGTTTTTGAAACATGATACTGTTCTGAAAATTTACTTAGGCAGATTTGGTCCACTAGTACATTTTATGTTTTGCACAATACCATGCACAATGGTGTTTCTAAATTCCACACCAGATGAGCCTGCTTTCCGCCAGGTTCCAGTGGTGTCGTTTCTTAAATTCTAGAAACATTTCCCTCACTTTTATTGCTAAATGCATCCTTGAGATCTTCCCATCCTTTGTTCATACTCAGACTCAAAGTCAGCGCCATCTGCTTAGCTTTTCATTGTACCATTTCATTTGTGGTGACAGATTCTATTAAAGTTATTGATTGCTGCATAATAAAGAACTTCAAAATCCTGAGATGTTATGGCTATGGAATTTCAGCGAAGTTCTGCTGGATGGTTCTTCTGCACGGAGTGAGGTCACCTGAGGTCATGCACTGACTGTCACTTGGTGAGTAGACTGGGACAGATGGCCCAGCATGATCTCACTTACACACATGGTTCAGAAGAAGTGTGTCTGCTGGAATCATTCACCTGCACGTGGCCTCGGCCACGTGGCTACCTTAGGGTCATAGCAGTTGGCTTCTGCCATTGCATAACCAGCACCCCCAAAGCACCAGGAAGACCATACATGGTTTCTGTTGGCAACAAAGTCTACTGAATCAGATACACACCTGCCTAGATCTAAAGAGAGAAAATTCCTGCCTCTCAGTAAAGGAAGTATCTGTATATTCTTGCTTGTTTGGAAACCACTACATGGACCATTAATGCAGGCAATATTCCGTGCGAGGAATTTTTCGTAGCTCTTGGAGACATATTTGGACTTGAGCTTAGACTGCCCATACTGCTTTGTGTTCAAAGTAAAACCCTTTTAACCTTCATTTCCCAAAATCTCTTTCATGCATCTCCCATTTGTTTTCTATTCCATACCCAATGAATAAACACTTTTGAACACCATCCCCAATATATATAAATACACCTTGATATACACTTTGTAAATAAGTAACATTATTGATTATAATCACTGCAAAACATACTTCTTTTTTTAAATAGAGAATAAAAATGGACCCCATAAAGACTAATATAAAACATTCTTAAATATGCTAATTGTGATGGCTTCATACTACATTGTCACTAGCTAATGTTTCAAATAAAAAAGATATTAAGATAACAGTCACAGTTAACAATAGTGAATAAAAGTACATATTTAAATTAATCTGTCTTGGTAATTTTGAATCCAGAGGACATGTGCTTGCCAGAATACTACATTGTCATTGCTTTTACCTCCTGATGGAACTATGCACTTAAAGTTTTCCTTTAGAGCAAAAAGTGCCAGCCAGCTTCTCCATTTGTTTTATTGGTTTTTGAGAACTGTTCGAATTTTCTTGTCTATTTTCTGTGAGCCAGGTTAGTTAAAATAGCCACGTAAGCTATAAATCATTTAACTCCGCACATGTGCATAGCATGACTGTATAGGGCAGCAGTCAGCAGGTGTGAAGACAGTGTCTCCTTGGCTGTAAAAGCCACACCTTGTTCTTGGGATATTTTTAGATACATAAACTTTCCACTAGATGGTTATTTTTTAGATGAAAAATGAACATACAGCCTAATGATTTCTTACCACATTCTGAACTGTCTGTTCATCACTTTGGGTACAAACATAGGCATAATGAAAGAAACTGACGTGGAGGGCTTGCAGTAAGTATGTGCTCACTTAGTTTAGAAAAACCAAATGACACACATAGACACTCGGTGTTTCTGAATGAACAGTGAAACTGCTTTGTCTGCCGCCAAAGAGACACAGAAATCTCAGTCCTCCTCTGCCAATCAGCTGCTCAGTAATCTGGTTGAAATTGTGGTAGAGAAGGGCTTGTTTTCCTATGAAATGCATTCCCACGGGAGGCAGGTGTGAAAAAGTAACTTTCTGTATTGGAGTAGACAAACCATTTCTCCCCCACACCCACGACATACCCTTCCTCTCTGCCACCTCATCATCGGGTCTTGGGTTTTATATTTCATAACAGTCTCATTAATGATTTAATTTTCTCCAACAATTAGCTAAGTTGAATTAGCAGTATTAATACCTTTTTTGTTCATTTTAATGGGAGAGGCATGGCAAAGTGAGTTAAAATTTCTTGCTTGGGGCCACTTAGAGAATCAGTCACCATGCTGAGATTAAATTAAAAAATTCTGACTCAGAGGCTTTACCTGTGTCCCTTTGAGCTGCTGTGGCTTTTGATCTTTGCTTGAAATAAAAGAATCCTTGATGGTTAAATGCATGGACTTTTGAAAAAAAATTAGCAAATAATGGAGCTTTCAAAGCTGAAAGCAGTCAGCCTAGCAAATGTAATAATGATGAAATGTAATAATGATGATAAAGTTGCTACAAAACAAACAGCTAATTCAGTTAGAAGACCCAAGATAGCAGACTGCATGGGTTCTTCCAAAGTCCTTTTTGTAGTTAAGATGAAAACCTGACTATTTGGAGTACCTCTGTCCCAAAGCAGAGTTCCGTTGGCACTGGACTCTGGTATTAGCCCCTAAGATTGAGAAGTGCCCTTCTGCCAACCCCAGGCTTCTGTGCCAGACAAGCCCTGTCACTGACGGTAGTAGACAGGTAGTGGGTGGACAGAGAGGCAGAGCAGGCGTGCATCTGAGAAGAAGCTCACAGGAAGAGCTGCCGGGCAGGGATGAGGGTCCAGCGAGGATGGAGGCCATGGCTTAGCAACCAGGGTTGCAGTCTCCGCGGTGCTGTGCGGCTGAGGGGACAGGTGGTCGGCAGCATCTTTGAGGTTTAGCTGCTCTTTGGGGGCTGAGGTCTAGGGAGTCTGGCATGTCGAGTATAGCATTTGAGAGAAAAAGTGAGATTGTAGCATTCCAGAGAAAACGTGAACTTGGAAGGAATTTACAGACTGGGGTAAAAAGGAAGTACTAGAAACTTGAATGCACATAAAGGAGGACAAGATTGGCTGGAGTAAGAACAGCTGACGGCACGTGAAGCAATGAAGACGATTAAACTTTAAGAGCTCAAATAATTCACAGTGGTAACAAAGTCCAAAATATGGCTCTGAGGTTAAATGATTGAAGGCTGGTAGTAGAAAGACAGTAGGTCCGTTCGTATGACAGAGAGCAGGATTTGAGGGAAAGCTATTCCTCAGGGGCTGTGGTTACTGACTGAGAAGGTAAGTGATGAAAAGTGGGGTAAACACTCAGTTGGAAGATGGCATGACAATGGATAATGAGGGTGTCTTCCATGGGATGGAGCAACGAAAATGTGCATACCACAGGGGGAAACTCCACAGAACTCACTGTGGGACCATTCCCCTGTCTTCCCTTCCAATGACATTTGTCAAGGAGGCAGTTCCTAGTTAGTTTTTGCAAATGAATGACAACAAAAGGTTGAGGTCTTTATCCATACGTTATCCTTCCTAATTTTATGATTGCCGTGGTCTCCTACTTCTGCCTTCAGCATTTTCCCTCTGTGTCTATTTGATCATTTTGTGACTTTTATCCTTAAGAATGCATAGTGTTACAAGCATATGAAAAAATGCTCAACATCATTAATTATTAGAGAAATGGAGCTCAGAGACATAATGAGATCTTACCTCATAATCATTAGGATGGCCACTGTCAAAAGAAATGAACAGAAAATAGCAACATTGGGAAAGATGCAGAGAAATTGGAACCCTTGTGCACTGTTGATGAGAATGTAAAATAGTGAAACCCACTATGAAAACCAATCTGGGAGTTCTTCAATGAATTAATAAATATTATCTGATGCAGCAGTCTCATTTCTGGGCATATCCCAAAGAAATCACATCTAGGTCGATTGCAGCTTTATCCACAATAGCCATGAGGTAAAAGTAATTCAGATATGAAGGATAATTTGTGAATACCATAGAGGATCAGCCTTAAAAAGGAGAGCTTATCACGTGATATAACGTGGAAGAACTTTGAGGACATCACGCTAAGCCAAGCCAGTCACAACAGGTACACCCTGCACTGCACAATTCCTCTTCTCTGAGGTATGGCCTTTCCTCAGACTCACTGCAAGAAAAGGTAGAATAGTGATGGCCACGGCAAGGAGGCGTGCAAATGGTGAGTTGTAATTCAGTGTGTTTATAGTCTGTTTTGTAAGGTGAAAAAAAGTATGCTACACAGCAGTGTAAAAATAATTAATACTACTGAACTGTACATTTCAAAATGGTTAACATGGTAAAGTGTGTGTGCTGTTTTTGCCAACTGTTTAAAAGAATGCCTGGCATGTATTTTAATCTAATCTCCTTGTAAGAATAGAAGAGGCTGGAATTTCAAGAAGACCTTGTGTGTCTCTCCCACTTAAGACTCTTCTTTTTTGTACTCAGAAGGAAATTTGGTTCAATCCAGCTTATATAACCTAGTTTTACCAGCATTACTCAGCCTCTCGAGGTTACCGAACCTTGTTGTACTACTGTGTGGAAAACATTGCTATGACTGACTACGGAAAGTAACCCAGAAAGAAGTAAACAGGAGTTGCCTTGTTATCTGTTTGCGTGTATGATTTCCATCTGCTGTTAATATTTATTTATGGAAAATATGTCTTCCTAGCCTTTCTGAATAGATTGGAAATGTGGTCCTGAGGAGAGAGTACGATAGAGTCTGTGAAATCGTTAGTGACAGATACCCAAAGGGATTTCAAACTTGCAATTTTCTTCTCCCTCTACCTCCTTCGTTTCTTTCTTTTCTCTGGTTTAACCTACATACAGCACAGTATGCAGACTTTCAGTGTACAGCCTCGCCAGTTTCTCATCCCTTAAGAATGCATAGCATTACACGCTTGTGCATATACTGAGGTGAGCCACATGTTTTCAGGTCAAGACGGATGTTTCCAGAGCCCTAACTGCCCCTCGTGTCCTGCTGTCAGCTGACATCCTCAGAGTGAACCAATGTTCCATCCTGTGCCTCCGTAGACCTCATTCGTTCACTTATTAATGTTTTTGTGTCTGGGTTTTTACTCGACATTTCCTCTGCGAGCTGCATCCGTGTTATTGAACACAGCACCCATGTTGTTTTGGTTTCTTATCATGGACAGGGGCATCAATATTTGGGCATATCCCACTGACTGCGTTACATTGCTGCGTGTCCTTGGGCTTAGTCCCAATGGTGCTGCTGCGAACATTCTTGTGCTTATCTTTTGGTAAGAATGAGCGTTGATTTTCGTGCCCAGAAATGATATCATTGGATCTTACTGTGTATGTAGATCCCATGATAGATACCCAGAGTTTTCAAAGGTGAGCCTCCCAGCTTCCCCTGTGCCCAGCAGTCCGTGATACTGCAGGCTCCTCCACATCCTTGCCAACACTTGGGATTGTGAGCACCTTTCATTTTCATATTGTGAGTTGTGATGAACAATCCCTGAGCAGAAGACGCAAGAGTGTTTTAGGGGAATGAAAGGACAGTCTGGGAAGAAGGCCATTACAGAGCTTGTAAGAGAGCCATGGAAGGAGACATGTTGAGCTGAGATTCTCCCAAGTACAGTGGTACCTCAATTCGTGAACTTAATCTGTTCTATAATTCTGGAAAAGGTGGCCGTGTTTGTGTGGGAAGAACAACTGCAGTCATATTTGTCACCTGACACAGAGTTTGTGCAACACTCTGTCTGAGAACTGAGTTGTTTGCAAACAGAAGCATTGGTGAACCGAGGCACTGCTGTGGTGCCCTCAGCCAAGCTGCCCCTCAGCCCGCTGCTGTGAGGAAAGGTTCTCCCAGGCCTCACCCTGCAGCCGGAGTCACAGTTGCAGCCTGCAGAAGCAGCACACAAGCCAAACTCCGTGTAGTGCCATTGAACAGGTCTTTGTGTTTACAAGACCACTTAATTTCTGAGTGGCAGAAACTTCAAATGACAGCTGAGAGAACCGGGTTCAGTCAGGAGTGAGTCTATTCTCAGACTTGAAACCATGACACTTGGAAATTGGCACTGCCTCAGAAAACTCTGGCCATCCTTGACAGCAAATGGTCGAACATCTAGGTCATGGCCGTTCCAGATGCAAAAGAGAAAAATGAGGCTGAAGAGATACCTACACTTTTTAAGAGGCCAAGAATTCTGCAAAATTATTGCAGGCACCAAATCATCAACAAAAGAAACTCTGAAAGGAATGCAGCGGAAGTATCAAGCATCAGCTAAACAAATAGAACCTCGCAGGGAAACCTGTGTTACTGAAGACCGAAGGCAGCATATGCCCGTGTCCCAGAGATAAGGTGACACGGTCATTGAGAGCAGCGTGGCCTCTGGGTTCCACGTAACGGCTCTACTTTATAACAGGATGGCACAGATTTCCCTTTCTCCCTCGAAATGCTCCTCTTTCTCTTTGTTACCCTAGTATAGTTTATGGTGATTGACTTGTCAAGTCCTGAATATTTTTTTGGATTTTTTTTTTTTTTTGGTTTTTTAAGAGAAGGTCTCACTATGTAGTTCAAGCTGGCCTTAAATTCACTGCGTAGCCTAGGCTGACGTCAAACTTGTGGCAATCTTCTTGCCTCAGCCTCCCAAGTGCTGGGATTACAACCCTGCGCTACCATACCCGGCTCCCAAGTATTTTGATTTTCCTTTGTGGTACTGAGGATTGAGCTCAGAGTCTTCTCAGTGAGCTACATCTGCAGCCTGTGTGTGTGTGTGTGTTGTGTTGTTTTGTTATTGAGAAAGGGTCTCACTAGGTCGCAAAGTTGCCCAGACTGGACTTGAACTTGTGATCTTCCTACTCACTTGTCTGAGAGTGTTGGGATACCTGTCTCAGGTCCCAGTCTCTAAAGGTTACCTTTTAATTTCATGCTCTGTAAATAGTCACAGTTTCTTTTAAGAAGCCAATGTTCTTTTTCCGTTTTGGGTGTAGTTATGGTGGATCCTACTGGAGCTGCCCAGCATGGCAGGTAGCTGGTGTAGTTCATCTCATTTAACCCTTAGACACAGGACTACCTTGCTAAATGAATGCTGTTGTTTTCCTTGTTTTAAACAGATGTACAAGCTGAGGTTGAAAGACATTAACATACTGTTCAAATTTACCAAGAGACAAAGCTAGAATTTTAACCCAGGAAATTTCCCTCTGGAACTGCCACTCTTAACTCTTGTATGCTGCCTCTTGAGGAGGAAAAAGAGAGAGAGAAAAAAGAAGGAAAAACAAAGGCACTTCGCACACACACGTAAAGCACAGCTGACTCGATTCCCATTTCCATGAGAATCATGACCCAGTTAGGGCGCGCCTCAGTACCTTCCCTTTCCCTGTGTTTTCATGAGCTCTGTTGGGACAGCTGGTCGGAGTTAGCACACGCTCTGGACAGGCTGGTGTGGAGACGTGGCACTCCGTCCATCTGTCCATCCACAGGCAGCTGTGGCCACGGTGTCTGTCTAAGTGGAGAGCGGTGATCAGTCACGAGAAGCTCAGACCCCAGTCACGGTGCTGGGGGTGTGGGCGGACTCTAGACAGGGATCATGGTAAACCTCAGCGACTGTTCACCTGTGTGCCTTTACCCCATGGCACGTGTGTCCCAGCAGTCTTCTCAGTGGTATGTGACTTGTGGCAGCTGGTGACTAGTGTTGTTTTTTTTTGTTTTGTTTTGTTTTGTTTTTTTGCTTGTGTGTTTTTAATGAAGAAAAGCAATAAAAGATCAGCAAGACATGCCTCATCCAAGATTTGTGTTATCAAAGGTCAGATGGTGCAGGCTGCTGCATGGCTTTGGACAAGTCTGCTCTGACTGTCTTGGTAAATCTGCTTCTTTGTGGTTTCCTTTATAAACAGTGAGGAGCCCCTTACTCACACCGCCTCCCTTGGTCATGAGGATGTTTACTGCCCAGTGCTCTTTGCTAGAAAAAGAGCAGGTCCAGAGCCATCTAAGGGTCGGTTTAACAGGCTTGGCTGACACCAGCAGCCCTTGACCAGGAGAGGTCTGCTGTGAAGCCCAGTGCCTAGCTGATTTGTTTGTGTGGGTGTCACACAGGACTTGCCCCTTTATCTAGGAAATTTGGGGTTCTCTCTCCCTAAGGTTTCCATGTCTTGCACATTTTTTGTCTCTGATAATTTTGATCTGTGGGGACTTACCTTTGATTTAGGACTCTGCTCCATAGTTAAATACTCTTTTTAAATTTTTTCTAATTTATCTGGAGGTTAGAAATACTTTGACCCAACTTCCCCGGCATATTAAATTTGGATGTCAAATACATGGCTTTCTTTGATAGATGATCCAATGAGCATTTTCTAGTTTTAATTTCAGTGATTTTGTAATGCTGAAATATTTCTTTTTGTAGCATAGCATTCTTTCTTCTCTAACTTCCCTGTGCTGTATAGGTTCTCATAATTAAATGCAGTAGATTGTTTTGAGTCTAATCTTGGAACCTTGTGCCCTTTTCTTATGGAAAAACAAGGAAACTGAGCTTTAAAATGAGAATATTGAGCTTTAAATTAATTTATAAGGAAGGAATAGAGGCAGTATAAATCATGTTCGAGACAGGCTTACTTAACCAGACATGGTGGCACACGCCTGTAATTCCAGAATGTGGGAGGAGGCAGGAGAATTGTCGCGAGTTCGAGACCAGCCTGGGCCACAGAGTGAGCTCCAGGTCAGCCTGACCAGCATAGGGACACCCTGTCTCAAAAAAAAAAAAAAAAAAAAAAACTTACTTTCATCTAAAATTTGGATTGAAAAATCATGGGTACATTTGTAAGTGATGAGAAGATATTCTGAAAAATAAGATCACATGGTTATATGTAGAAGCACATCTAATAGATACTCCAGCAAGGTCAATGCCTTCAGAAGGGGGTGTGTGTGTGTGTGTGTGTGTGTAATCCCAGCAATGAGTCTGGTGGTTTAGTTCATTTAAAAGGTGAATTCTTTTGTAAATAAGGAGGGAAAGAGGAGTTAAGGGGAGGGTAAAGGAATGAAAAAAAAGAAATCAAGATATATCATGTACAGATACAAATTCTTTATGATGAATGTGATCATTATGTATACCTAAAGTGTACCAATAAACTTAATTAAAAATAAAGTAGGCATTCCCCCCCAAAATTTTATAAAGATATAAAAGGTAATTTCTCATAGTTCTAACTTACATGTCCTGAGGAGTTTTTAATGTATTTGCATTTTAAATAAAACCCAGAACTGTATTAATCTAATCCAGAAATACGTAGGCTCCAAATAAGGAAAAGTGTTGCAGTATTATCAAACAAAATCTGAAAGAACTGTTACAAATTCAAATTTTCAGCTGTTTTCAGTTTTCACAACACTATGAATGTAAAATGACTCTGGCAGTATTTACGATAAACATGTTCTTGTTGTTAGAAGCAATATGCAAAAATGACCCAGATGCTCGGGACTGGGATGACACGGCACTATAAGATCTGTCCCAAATCAAAAGAATTTGCTGTTCCATTAGAAATTTATGATTTCAGACCTCACAGTTCTGTAAAGTCATTTCAAGGATGGTGTCATCTCGTTCTTCACTTTAGGCACATTTTGAAGCTATTCTTCACTGTAATGGTGAGGTTATAACATTTGACATCTTTATGTAGACAACTTAATTTAGCCAATATAGTTTTCATTGGACTCAAGCTGTCGACGTTACGATAGCAATCCGTGTGTCTGCGAGAAGACTTCTCCCATCTTGGCTCTGTGCGAGCGAGCGGCTGATCAGTATTCATTGGACTCAGCCCTTCCTCTGACAGCGGCTGCTTCTGCTTTCGAGGTGTGCGTTCCCCCAGTCACTACATGGCAGCGTGTTGATTTACAGATTCTGGTAACGAGAGGCATGTATTCTGTCACGCTCCGTTACTCTGCATGTTTTCATTGTGAAAGCGGGCTCATGCCCGTGCTTGAGACCGTGCCATGTCTCCCTGCGGCTTTGATGTCTGAGACTTATACTTTCTTAGGTAGCCAGGCATCCTCTGACTAAAGCCAACCTTTATACAAAACCTAAATTCACAAAACAGGGGAGTCAGTGAGATTTACTTTTGTTATTTTTCTTACAGAATTTGAAATCCACAGGCCCTAGATTTGACCCAGAGCTTCCGCTCTGCTGGCTGGGAAGGCTTTTGTCAGGATCTTTAAAGTCCTCCATGCTTTGACTTTTGCCCTGAAAAGAAATAATTATGCCCACCTGTGAGTCACTGATGAGTTAATTCATGTCAAAAAAATCTTAGCACAGTGCCTGGGATAGAACAAGCCCCCAGCAAATAGATTCTATATAAATGTTCGTGTGTGTGGAAATACATGCACATGTATACAAATATGCCTGTATGTATGTGTGCATGGTTTATATGGTACGTCCTGCAATTATATAGTGCTCATTGTGTTTACAGAAAATGATAATAGATGATAGAATTTTCAGCAGATCTAGCTCACCAGTTACATACTGCAGTTGTGTATCACTTTCTGTGTACCTACCCACCAGCTGTAGAGATAGTGATCTAGGAGCATGCTGGGTGGAACAATGAAGCCACCTGAGCTGCTTTTAAAAGTTAGTGTTGGAGAATCGGTCAGCACCTCTTTACCTCAGGGAACCCTGCCTGAGCCTGTGTTCTCTAAGAAGCAGGTGAGTGCCCTGTCAGAAGTTTATGGGGTGCTGTCCTCATGTTCAGCATCTGAGAAGGAGATGACAAGAAGAGTCAGCAAGGTGACTTCTTACCCTGGGGTAATTCTGGAAGAGCTAAGAGCCATCAATAAGCCATAGTGGAAACATCTGGAAAGTTCGTTCATTCTTAAGGAGGATCTATGGTAGCACAGCATACCAACCGATAAAATCCATACCAACCAATAAAATCCTTGCCAATCAATAAAAACGGGTATTCTTGGGAATTGTGGTGTGATTTAAATTATCTGATTGCTACTTTCTCTCCCCACTTTCCCCTCTTTCTCACCTTTCCATCAAGCATTTATTTATTTTTGTCAGTTTCTTTTTTGTAGCTTTATGGATGTGTAACTTTTGCACAAGGAACTGTGTAGATTTAAAGTGTGAAATTTGATGAGTTTTAACCTATGAGTACCCCTGTGAAACCACCACAAGCAACAAGTAAATGAACATCTGTATCACTCATAGAAGTTCTTTGTTTCTTTTTGAATCTATCTCTCTCCACAACCTGTCATTCCCAATACCACCAAACTGCTTTGTCAAGTAAAATTCCCACTCTCTAGAATCCTACATAAATGGAATTGATGGCCCTGTAATGAGACCTGGAAGGGAAAATACAAGGAAAGATTCTCTTTTTTCTCAAAGGGTGTCTTTGTGTAGAGAAGAGCCAGGCAGCAGACAGGATATAGAAGGTGAGCCCTGGAATTAGAAAAACAGTCGTCTGAAATTCTGCCTTTGCTATCTATGTGATCACAGTCATATTATTGAAATTCGTAAACATCATTTTCTCATTTTAACAGTGGGGATAATAATTGAATCTATCTAGTGCATTGCCACAAAGATTACATTAAAGAATGAGAAATTGCTGGAAGTTATGCCCAGCCATTCATAATTGGCCAATAAATTGTTTATGGTGATGTTTTTATTATAATAATGATGGTGGCAAACGTTATGGCTCTATTTCCATGCAACTCCTTTAGCTCTTGTCTGTTGGGTTAAACACCAGACATCTCACCTCGGAGAAGAGCTGATACTGTGTGATCCAGATATATCGCACTGCACTAGTCACACTGTCCACAGACTCTGGGTCACTGTGCTTTGGGGACCTTGCACTGCTAGGCATGTTCTAATGACTCAGCTTGCTAGGTTACTCAGCATTCATGACACGGCCACTTGCTGTGTCTTGAGCCATGCTGCTAATACCTCATTCTGCCAGATTCCTGTCCCTGTCTCCAGGTACTACTTAGGAGTCTCCTGTGGGCCATGTCACTAATCTGTTCCCTTGGCCCAAGAGTTCCTCAGAGGGCCAGCCCGGACCTTCTCTCTGCTAGCTCTCTTTTATTTCTTGCCTTTGGGTTTGTATGTGAAGCCCACAGTGGGGGCTTCCAGGCTAAAACTCCAGAGCTGCCTTCTGCTTTGGGCTCCAACCTACGTACCTAGACGTGTTCACTTGGCCTTTCTGTTGAGTGTCTCATAGGCATGGAAGTATAGATTTGCTGCACGTCCAAACCAAAAGTATTGCTCTTTCCCCTTGTGTCTCCTTCCTCAGGATTTCTCACCTGCGCTTTCGTTTTCTGCCAAGCCCAGGACTCAGGAATCCCCCTTGACAGCCCCTTCCATGTTGCTTGGAATGCCTGCTTTCACCAAGTAGTTCTGACTCTGCACGCAGGATTTCTCCTCACTGCTCCTCTTCCCGGCACCCTCTCTCCAGGAGGAGCTGCTGTCACCTGGGACCTGTCTGAAACTCCAGTTTCCTAACTGCTTTCCTAAGTCCAGGCCTCACCTGGATTCTCAGCTGAGGTTCTTTTTTGTAGGAAACCAGAGAGAGGACTTTGTCATGTGAATTTCATCCCCATCAGCTCCCTGCTTGGAATCTACACGACTTTCCACTGCTCTGGTGGTGATCTCTGCTCTGCCTCTAAGACTGAATGGTCCAGCCCTGGCCTGCCACTCTGTCCTTGTCCCAGGCCTCACCTGAGGTCTCCCTGTGCCACTTTGCTGGCTTTCTTGTCTTCCTCGAAGTCCCATCTCCTTTTTCTTTGGCCTCAGATACTCCTTTCCCTTCCTCCTCTGTCTAATCCTTCAAATTGCAGCCTTTAGGTGCCTTCATCACATTTACTTTCTCCAAACCTAGGTCTGACCTTGGTATCCCGTAGTCTTCCCATGAAAACTGTTGTGTTCTTTTTCTTGCTGGAGTGCTGTGTTTAAGTACTTACTTTTTAATGCTTTCCCCATGTAATTGTAAACTTTATGACAGAAAGAGAAAATGGATTGTATTCCAAGTGTGTACCCAACACCAAGCCCAGTGCCTGGCATGCACCAACACAGCAGGTCATAGTTACTTATTAAACGCGTGCTAAGTGAGAGAAGGCATAGCCTTCCCAGTAGCAGCAGCATGGTAGAGGCTTTGCTCTGCCCATTACTAGTGTGCAAGTCTGCACGAGTCCTGCACTTCTCTGTGCCTCCTTTCTTATCTATATAATGGAGAAGATGCTGTTTTCTCTCTTTTTCTCACATTCATCTGATCAATAGAACTTTAATAAACATCTAGCAGCTCCTAAGCGCTGGAGTTAGTGAAATGCTACCCACATGCTCATTATTAAATGAGGGTATGGACTTGTGAATCAACTCACAAGTGGAGTAAATGTAACTAGGAAACCTATAACATTTAATTTGTATTACATATGTTGAGTTAGGGACTATACTAGGTACCTTCAGACTTGCCACTTGATTCAACTTTTTCCCATAAAACTCAAAACAGTTGAAATCATCCCCACTTGGCGATGGGGAGACTGTGACTCAGTGGCATTCGGAAAGTTTCTCCAGCTCACAGAACCAGCAAGTGGGAGCACCAGGCTTCATACCCGCACTGTTACCTCCATGTCTGGGTCTCTTTCAAACCAAACAAGAAAAACATGACTAAATACAAAACTTTAAAACTTAAAATACACATTTTGTGATAAGATTTTGAAGCAAAGCAGTGCTCACTTGGGTTTTCTCTGATGACGGCACGAAAGCCAGTATTATGAGACCAAATGCTACATACAAATTTCTCTAATCCCAAAGGATTTCAAACCACTGTTCTAAGTGACATTTTGTTTACAGTGAGTATAGGTGGATACACACTATAATCAGTAATAAAATCTTTAATCAACAAATTGTCATAAAATTGTCCCTGGAAGAGTTAGAATAAAAAGGGAAGTTGCAGAAAAATTTGAGGTTCTTTGATATGATTTCCTCTTCTGATGTGGACATGGAGAATGCTTCAATTCAGTGTTCGTTTACTCAATCTTCTAGCAATAATTAAACCTTAGCTTTCATTGTTGTTTTATTCTCAAGACCCCTAAGTTAAATCTCACTTGAAGTGCTTTGGTTACATGCTTTGCAGTTTCAAGATCAAAAGCAAGGAAGGTTTTTCTTTCAGAGCAGAGTTAGAAATCCTGTCCTACTACTTGTGTGCTCCTCTGCTTTATCTCCAGGAGCGTCACCTTCCTCCTCTTTAGAGTGGAGGAGGAGAATTTGTCCCAGGGTGGTGTCATGACTTAAACTGAGATAATGGATGCAAAGGACTCACATATCCTGGTTGCTTTACCCAGCCATGAGCTGTATATTTGGTTTGTCTCCCCACCCAAATGAGTCTTACAAAATTTGAATTCTGAGGATTAGTGTCTTGAATTAATATTTTGAAAATTAGCGGGCTAAAAACAAACTTCTAGATAGTTGTTACTCAGCCTGGGGCCACTTTACCCTCTATCATAGTGTTGTAAAAAACCTGGAGACATTTTTGATTGGTACAACTGGTGGGGGGAGGGGATTACCCGATGAGAACCAAAACATACTGCAACAACATAGCACAATGCACAGGCCTGGCCCCTCGCAGGAAAGACTTACCCAGCCCCAAATGTCACTTAGGATGGAAATCTTGTTCTAGATAGATAGTCCAGGAGTTGATAGATAGTCAACTCCACTGGCCCATCATGTTGAAGACTTGAAATTTGGGGTGTAACAACTAGACTTCCTTTTCCTTTTACCCATCTTTCCAGCGAAAGGTTTCCCAGCATCACCATGAGGATACCATCCTCTCAGGTGCCCTGTCCTAGTTCTGGAGTGAGTTCTGAAGCTCCCTTAGGGTACTGATGACCTCTGATCTATTTCCTAAAAGGAATGACAGTACTTTGAATTTTTATTTCACTGCAATGAGTGAAATACATGTCAGCACACTAGGAGGAGAGAGAGTATCACATTATCCCCATTTTTCTGGGGAAGAAACTAAACCATGAAGAAGTGGCTTATTCCGAGAGTGGTCATGTAGCTAATAACTGGGTGGCCCAACCCTAGACTACCCCTGGACTCGAACTCTAAACCAACTCTAAACCAACACCTCTTTCATTTCATCATACTTTTCCTTATTGAGTTCACGATCTTCACAGGCCTTGTTCCAGGATCTCACCACATTTTTAAAACCATTTCACATTCACTGGTCTTATTTCAGCTCCACGTAAGCAAGAGAGTGGTTTCTATCTCTTCTACTGTGTGTAGCTGAAGCTGGGACAATTCTTGCTTGTTAATCGCTGATACTAATAAAACTAACATTTAAAAGTCTCAGGGAAAACAAATCCCTCATTATCAGGGAAAGAATGTCAAAGTTGGTTTGAAACTTACACATGACTTTGACTGTGGGTATTACTTCAAATGAATCACAGAAACCAGCACTTTTTTGCAGTAGTTAAAAGTAGAGTATGTAAGTGCTGTGCACGTTGGTCTGTTAGGGCAATGAGGAGAATATCGAGGAAGACATTTGTCAGTAAACCTCTCTCATGTTTCTTGCTAATTAATTTTAAAACATGCCTAATGCACTGTGGATTGCTCACCCAGTGACACTGAATTAACAGAATCCTGGAACAATGCATAGGAATACTGACAAATAAAAGCAAACTACTGAGAGGTTTGGTTTACGGATCAAAAACAGAACAGACCTCAACGGCTGTTTATTATGTCATAAATCTTCAGCTATCGTCTCCATTAGGTTGGTACTAGACTCTGCTTGCAAAATTGGCTCTGAGGTACAAGAGAAGTAATTGCTGGGTTTTCTCAGGGACTGAAACAAAGTCCCCAAACAAAATGTTTTAGATTCTTTTAAAATAATTTTAGAGGAGATTTGGTAACTATATATACTACTAACAACATATTTAACCTTTAATTTGCTGTTGGGAGTTGTGTATTCCTTCTTGGAGGGCTAAAAACAATGCAGGGCCACATTTTTGTTCTGTTTGAAAAGCCCCATAATATAATTTCTTTCTGAATTTGTAGTTCAGATGGGAATTAATATTATTCCAATTTCCTCCCATTAACATCATCAGCACCTGAATATAGTCAAGCAAAAAAATAGAATGTCTAAAACAGTCCTTTTACCCAAGACTGGTTTTAAAAAATCATACTGTTCCCATCAGTGCAGTAAATTACTTACAGTAACCACAGTGCACACTTCCTTTAACCCTTCTTTCTTGGCCGGAGAGAGACCTTCAGTGAGCTAATCATCCTGATGTGGCCAGGCAGTGGACCGGGCTGGGCAGCAGGCTGGCATCTCAGGTAGGAGTGAGAGGGAACGTGTTGGTCTTGGAAGGTTTTCCTCGGGTTCTTGCCAGGAAATGAGGTAATAGAGTGGCTGACCTTTGAGTCCTTGCTGGCTCTGGCGTTGGGCATTTGTTGTTATATTTAGGAAATCAGGGCCATCAGGCTAGGGGGTGAGGAAGACAGATCTGCAGTATATCTTTAGGTTATAGAAAACAAAGGGCCTCTTGAGACCAGTCCTTACTTCCTTGGCCACAGTGGGCTGCTAACTTAGAATAGGCTGCAGGGAATGGAACAGCGGGCTTGGGCCCTGTTCCCATAGTCAGTGAACCCTGGGCGGAAGCCTGCCCAAATTCCTTCTCATTGGAAACAGAGCGGATGCCAGGGAAGGAGGGTGAAACGTCAAATGTTGAAAGAGGCAACTTGTGAGCCAAGTGGAACCCATTTGTATGATGCATTTGGCTCTCATCTTATGGGAAAAAATGAGCAAATTTTAAATTCAGGAGAGTTCATAAAAGTTACACATTTTCAGCTGTTCTTAAAAATAGGAGAAGTAACAACACTTAGTCTATATTCTAGCTGCAGTTTTGCATAGCAAAATTAGATTAAAATTGCCCGTTTTAGGAGAAAAGCAAACTGTCCAAAACTAACTGCCTTACCTAATCTCAGAAATCCTTAGACCTGGTAATGCTAACCCAGCACCGCACACAGCCAAAGCCCGAGAGCTTCAAGAGCAGAGATACGCAGTCAAAGAAAGATGTATTCCAAATAATTGCTAAGGAAAAATGATCTAAATAGCATTGGCCTGTGATTAACATTTGGAAAACAAATTACCATAGGCCCATCATTTCTACCTACAGGAGTCAGGCTTTCTTGAGATGGGATAGCATGACAAAAATGAGGCCGCTCACATTAGATTCTTGTTGTGTAAGTGGTACAGAAGGGCAGAGAATCGCAGTCTCTGATACTGGAGGAAGCAATGTTGTCTTCCTCGCCATCCCCCACCCCTCCCCCACTATGTTATTTTTATGTATGTATATGTTTTGTAGTACTGGCAATTGAACCCAGGCCTTGCCCATTGCTTTTACTCTTTTTTTTTTTTTAAACAGGGTCTTCCTAAGTTGCCAGATTGTGCAGGTTGGGCTCAAACTTGTGATCTCCTGCCCCAGTTTCCCCAAGTGCTGGGATCTCACCCACCCTTTCTTTTGTTCTGCGTTCTGCTCTTTCTGTTGGCTGAATTCGCTGGTAGCGGCTCTATGTGGCGGCAGAGGCAGCCTCTAACAGCAAGCCTCGCATTATATTGTAGCTTGGACGTGGTCCAAGAAGAAAAGAGAACCTTCCCCTTAACAACCAGAGCAATTCCAGTAATAAGCTCGTATTTACATTGTCTAGGTTGCACACTCAGCATCAATGTTAGAAATATTTATTTCATGCCTGTATTGAGTTGGGCTCTTCTAGGCATTTGAAGACATCCATGAAGCTAGCAGAGTTTACATTGCAAGAGGGATGGGCGGGAATTGGGAATCAGAAAATAAAAGATAAACATAGTAAGCAAAAGAGTTACATAGTACTATACTTGAGAAGTGAAAAGTACCACAAGAAAATTGGTTTTTGCTTTTATTACTAAGAGCCCCATAAGGACAGGAGAAAGTTGCTAAGTTGCTCAGGTTTGTGGTCCTCCTATTTCCACCTCCTTGAGTGCTGGAAATGCAGGTGTGCACCATCACCCCAATGAGGAGTATTTCTTTTAGCAGCTGTGGGCAGGAAGGTGGCTTAGCAAATTTGGAGTGCTCGTGATATTGGTTCCACAGTGGAGTATCTTGCTGTGGATGTCATCTCTTCCGTCTCATACGCACTCCCCGTGGTGGGAGAAAAGAAGAGACCAAGGCACGCAGACCTGACATAGTCTGCTTCCTTCTGCCAGCTTCACAGCCAGCAGAGCAGGGCTCTTTGGGGTTCTGGGGATTTACCTTTCAGGTTTCTATACTCTGACATTGCGTGTTTCATGCACCCTAATTGCCTTTATCCCTCTTACTCACCTTGTTAACATTTATCTTTCCTCAAGGTCTTCTGGAAATTGTTAGGTCTCCTCCTACGGCTCTCTAGAGATCATCTAATTAATCTCTATCTTCCTGGCTCCCAGGAGCAGGGAAAGTTCACCCCACAGTGCATGCACAGAGGTGTGTGATAAGGGAATAAATGTACCATGCAGTGTCTGCCTTCAGAGACTCCTCAGCCTCTGTGACTCTCCGGAGTGGGGACCCTTGTGCATGGCGAGGTTATGCAGTGTTAGCGCAGCTAGCCTTGCAACCCTAGATACAGTGACCTCCCCTGACTCAGCCCCGCTTTTCTGGGTGGTGCTCTTGATGCACAAATTGGCAGACATGGACACAAGAGGATATAAGGTGGGTGGGAAGAATTCCTGCTGGCAGTGTAGGGAAGGGGTTAGCAGCATGACCTCTGCCTGTATTTGTATCCCAGATCTGCAGCTTATTAGACATTTTACTGTTTGAGTAGATCTTAATGAGCCATAGATAAGAATAGCATCTTCAGAGAATTGTTAAACATGAGACAATCCATGTAAAGCTCTTAGGACCATGTTTAATACATAGTAACTGCTCAATAAATGCTTGCTATTATTGTCATTTTTATAATGAGGAAATGAAATGTTGGCAGTCAGCCTGGGAACTCTAGCACCCATGTGCTACAGTTGGAATCATAGTGATTCCAGGTTGCAGAGCACGTGTGTCTGTATGACTTCATTTGATCCTCACAGTCTATAAATGAATGTAATTTTCATCCACATTTCAGACATGAAGGAATGAATCCTCAAATTGTATTTCCTAAACATTAATCTGCAGTTACATGTTGTGATCCTATGCTTTGGAGTTTTTGCCTTTCTCCTTGTTTTTGGTTCCAGAATTTCCTATTTTGGAGTCATGGAGTGAGTGGAGGAGCTCAGACCCTGACTGAGGACATGGGCATGTGCTGAGCACCTGTGCCTCTGTCCTTCCAGCTGAGCAGGACTGAGGTAGAGGCAGAGCCATCTGCTTGGCACATGACACCAGTCCGAACCTGAGGACAGGTTGGAGCTGGTCCAGTGTACAAGTGGCCTTTTGTTCAGGGAACTGCCCAGTATGGTCTATTTCCAGAAGAAAGAGACCTTGTTGCTCAGCCTGTTTTCCAGGAAAGGGGCCCCTATACAACTATCTGAAGGGGCACCCTGATTCTCTAGTAGGACAAGAGCTGAAGCCACAATCCATTCCCCTCCATCGCTGCCTGTCATTTCTGGTTTGCCTTAGAGCATACAAACCATTCACCCTGAAGAGCTGTGAACAGGGGTCTGTCCCACTTCTCTGACCAGAAGTTGCCCTACCCTTGCAGTGAACCAGAGCACAGACTGGGATTAAAGGTCAAAGACATCCAAGCCCAGATCTTCACCTGCTGTGGAATTTTTATCAGTCACTTTCCCTGAGCCCCACGTCTCCAAGTGGATGCATTAAATCCTGAGCCATTCATAGCAGGCTCAAAGACTCCTGTTAGCTTATAGTCCACTGAATAATAATAATAATCCTCAGACACTGTAAATTTTCCCTTCTATAACAAAAAAGGCAGGACTTCTGGGAAGATGGTGGAATATCGAACAGCACAGAAAGAACCTTTCCAGGATTTGTTATCTAGATGCTGAGATACAGCAATGTGAGGAAGAGGAGGAGGGAAGCGGGTCCCTGGGAACCAGGAAGTATATGAAGCCAAACTGAAGCCCATGGGGAAAGAGAAGAGGGAGACTTCAACACAGGAGGAGATGGCAGTTGCTCCCTGAGCCTTGACTCTCTGTATGGGAGGGCTGGCCCAAACCTGTCGACACACAGTGACTATTGCTGGCCCAAGAGCTTGCCACAGAGAAATGTACCAGGGCGACAGAGCAGTGTATGAAGAGTGCAGTGGCTGGTGAGTTTTTCAGGTTTGGTGATATCTCTCAGGAGAGGGAAATTGGTTGGTAGCCATCTTGGAGAGGGCCCAGCTAGTGACTAGCAGTGTCAGGATGAGGCTGCCAAGCTCAAATAGAGAGGAGGTCAAGGAGCTGAGTTCAAGCCAGCAGGAGGCACACAGAATGTTGCAGGCTTAACAAGTTGGGTTCCAGCCTAGACCCACAGACCAGCCTAATCTTCAGTAGAACTAAAGGTGCACAGCTGCTGGGACATCTGCTACCCCAATATAAAGCTGTGGCCAGATAGCTAGGATTAATGAACACACATCTGGATTCTGTCTGAAGGATTAGGGGGCATTAGGGAAATAGAAGGAGAAGAGGTTAAAAACAAGGCTTGAGGATAAAGGAGATTATACAAAATGTGGGAAACTGGTGAAGAAGACAGGCAAACACAGGAGGAAGAAATAGACATAAGAACAGAACAAAACAAACTGGAAACACTGTTCACACTCATATAAAAATAAGAACAATCAATCAAGAAAAAAACAGACCACAACAAAACAAAACAAAAAGGAAATAAGGAAAGAAAATGTCCACTACAGGGTATGCCTCTGCTGTCAGTGGTAGACAAAGTGGGCAGACAGAATCCAGACCCCGCCTGATCTTCAGTGGAACCCAAGGAGCACAGCTGCTGTGATTATCCACTATCCCACTACAAAGCTACGACTGGCTGACTGGCTGGGATTAATCAGCATGGATTTGGATTCAGTTAGAAGCAGAACAGAAGGAATGCACCAGGCAAGAAAAGCAAGTAAACGGGGGGTGGGGAGACAAAATCAGTCACAGAAAAATAACATGACAAGGATAAGTCAGTACCTATTAGTTATAGCCATCAACATTAATGGTGTCAATTCACCAATAAAAAGAAACAGACTGGCAGAATTGGTCGAGGACCAAGGTCCAACAATATGCTGCACATAAGAAACACATTTAATTCAAAAAGCGATTCACAGACTGAAAATCAAAGGTTGGAAAACAATACTTCATGTAACAGGGACCCATAAAAATGCAGGAGTAACTATTCTATTTGCAGACAGTGGATGTCAAGCCAGACTGACTAAAATAGACAAAAAAGTTCACTACATCCTTGTAAAGGAAATAATCTAAGAAGAAGAAGAGATAACAAACATATATGTGCCAAATACTAGCATACCCAACTGTATAAAGCAAATTTTAACAGATATGAAAAGTCAAATAAACACTAATACAGTTGTAAGGAAGGACAGCAGTAGATAGGTTAACTAGACAAAAATACCAACAATGAAATATCATAACCAACCTTTTGAACAAATGGAGTTAGATGTTTATAGAGTGTTCCAACCCACATTAGAATATGCTTCTCAGCTGCACCCAGGACACTTTCTCCACAACAGACCACATACTGCCTCATGAAATATTCTTCAGTACATCCAAAGGAGCTGAAATTACCCCATGCATATTGTCAGACCATCTTGCAATGAAATTGGAAATCACTGACAAATGAAACAATAAAAACTTCATAAACACATGGAAATTAACACCCTCCTGAACAACCAAGGGTCACAGATGAAATTAAACAAGAAATAAGGCATTTTCTAGAATTAAACAATGATGCCAGTACAACATACCAGAATTTATGGGATGCAATGAAAGCATTCCTATGAGGGAAATTTATATTAGTGAATTCTCATATCAGAGAAATAGAACGAGTTCAAATAAACAACTTAATGTTGAACTTCAGGCTCCTAGCAAAAGGGCAAGTCAAGCCAAAGCTTATATGAGGGAGGAAATTATAAAGATCAAAGCAGAAATTATTCCAGTGGAGACTTAAGAAAATGACAAAGAATCAGTGAATCAAAGAGTAGGTTGTGTAAAAGATAAAATTGAAAATCCCTTGGCCAACCATATCAAAAAAAGAAAATCTTATCCATGCAACTGGGAATGAAAAAGGTGGAATCACCACAGATCGTTGCAGAAACCCAGATCATCAATACCTACTTTGAGAACCTGTATTCTAATAAGATGAAAAATGAAGAAATGGACAGATTCCAGATAGATCTGAATTACCAAAGCTGAATCAAGATGCCAAAAAAAAAAATATCCTAAATGAACAAATGTCAGTCAGTGAAATTGAAGATGGAGTTAAAAACCTACCAAAAAGGACAGATTCAATGCTGAATTTATAAGAAATTTAGAAAACAGCTAATGCTGTTACTTCTCAAACTCTTTAAGGAAAATAAAAGAGAAGCAATACTGCCAAACTCATGCCTGAAAGTAACCATTAATGTTACACCAAAACCAGGGTAGCATCCAACCAAGAGAGAGAACTATAGGCCAATCTCCCTAAAGGACAGAAAAATCCTCAGTAAGATTCAGGCAAACAATGCAGTAAGTCAAAAGGAAGTTTATGTACCATGACCAAGTAGGATTCATCCCAGGGATGCAGGAAAAGATCAACATAAACAAATCAATAAATGTTATACAACACATTAACAAACTTAATGGCAAAAACCATATGATCATCTCAATAAAAGCAGAAGAAAAGCGTTTGACAAAGTCCAACATCCTTTCATGATAAAAGCCCTGGAGAAAATTGGAATAGAAGGTCTTTATCCCAGTGTAATAAAAATCATCTATGACAGACCAACAGCCAACCACATACTAAATGGACAAAACCTGAAATCTTTCATTCTGAGGAACAAGATGATGATGTCCACTGTTCACTACTCTTCTTTAATATATTTTTGGAAATATTAGCCAAAGCAGTTAGACATGAAAAAGAAATAAAAGCAATAAGGATAGGAAAGGAAGAAGTTAAATTCTTATCTGCAGATGACATGATACTCTACATAGAACACCCCAAAACCTCCATAGAAAGACTTCTAGGTTTAATAACCAAACTACGTAGCATAGCTGAATACAAAGTCAACACTCAAAAGTCAATAGCCTTCATGTACACAAATAATAAACTGAGAGAGAAATCAGTAAAACAACAGCTTTGACAGTTTCATCCAAAAAATGAAATACCTAGGAATCAGTCTACCAAAGGAAGTAAAAGACCTTTTTCCTGAAAACTGCAGTACTCTGAAAAAGGAGATTAAAGAGGAATATCAGAAAATGTGAAGATCTCTCTCTCTTTTTTTTTTTGAGTAGCAAAGGCCAATATAGTGAAAATACCATATTTCCAAAATTGTTACACAGACTTAATGTAATTCCAATCAAAATACCAATAGCTTATCTCACAGAGATAGAGAAAATGATTCTAAAATTAATTTGGATACAGAAAGACCTAGAATAGCAAATGCAATTCTGGGCAGCAAAGGCAAGGGAGGGCACATTATAATCCCTGTCTTAAAACTATACTACAAAGCTACTGTGATAAAAACAGCATGGTACAGGAAAAAAAGACCTGAGGATCAATGAAACAGATTAGAAGCTGAAACAACTTCAGATATTCTCACCCACCTTATCTTTGACAAAGGGGCCAAACACCTTCACTATGAGAAAGATAGCCTCTTAAATGGTGCTGGGAAAGCTGGCTTCTAAACTAAAATTAAAGTATATCAAAGATCTAAATATTAAAAGTGGACATACTAAATCTACTGGAAGATAGGTGTAACTGTGGAAGACATTGCTGTAAGCAAAGACTTCATAAACAAAAGCCCAGTTGCACAGGAACTATCACAAAGAATCAACAGCTGGAATCTCATCTTATTAAAAATCTTGCTTATTAAAAAGCAAGAGAAACCACCAACAGAGTGAAGAGACAACCCACAATGTGAGAAAAAAATGTTTGCCAACTGTTCCTCAAAGGATTACTACAGAGAACATACAATGAACTTAAAAAAAAATCAGACCTCCCAAATTGAATGACCTAGTACAATAATGAGCATCTCAAATGAAAGATACTTCTCGGGTGAGAATTAGAAATATCAGATAAATGTATGAAAAATGTTCAACATCACTGGTCACTCAAGAAATACAAATTAAAACATTGCTGAGATTGCCTCTCACTCCAGAAAGAATGGCTGTCATCAAGAAAAACCAGTAACAAATCCTGGAGGGGCTGTGGGGAGAAAGGAGCCCTTCTCCACTGCTATTAGGTGTGTTAACGGGTACAGCCACTGTGGAAATTGGTGTGGAGATTCCATAAAAAACTAAAACTAGAGGTTCTGTTTGACCTAGCTATGTATCTTCCTGAAAGAAAAGCATCATAGCACAATGATATAGCTACACACATTTATAGTAACACAGTTTGAAGTAGCTAAATCTTGGAAATAGTCCAAATACCCATGAACAGAATGGATAGGGAAGATGAGGGGTTGTTTTTTTTTTCTGCAATGAAATACTTCTATGCCATAAAGAAGGATAAGCTTGAGACATTTCTAGCTAAGTGGATGCACCTTGAGACCAAACTATTAAGTGAAATAAATTGGACACATTTATTCAAATATCATGTGGTTTCTCTGGTGTGAGAAACCAAAAGTGTAAGGAAGGACCAGGATGTATAACAGCTATTAGGAAATGTGAAGATAATGTTCACATGAGAAGGGGAATAAGGGTGGAGAGAGGGAGGAAGGAAAGAAGGGACAAGAAAAAAAGAAAGAAGAAAGTACAAATGTCCTGTGAGGAATGTGATTGTGTATCTCTATGATGTACCAATAAAAAAAGGAAAAATGATCTTTACAGATACGACTAAGTTAAGAACCTTCACATGGGGAGGTAACCCTGGATCACTCAAGTCTGCCCTAAATCAAAGCACCATTATTTTTGTGAGAGAGAAGTAGATAGTTTGGGGTGAAGTTCAGTGGTCAAATGCTTGCCGATTATGTATGTTCAAGGATCCATATTCAGTGTCCCATTCTTAAAAAATAAAAAAACAAAACTAAGCTGAGAGTACATATATGCAAGAGAAGATGGTGATGTGAAAATGAAGGCAGATATTAAAGTGATGTGACCACAGTCAAAGGAATGCAGGTAACCAGCAGAGGTTGGAAATATCAAAGAATAAGTGTTGCCCTATACCCTTCCAGAGAGCATGTGGTCCTGCCAGTACCTGGTTTTTTAGCCCAGTAAAACTTAGTTTGAATGTCTGGCTTCCAGATCTATGAGGAATAAGTGCTTGTTGTTTTAAATGCCTGCGTCTATGGTACTTTGCTACAGCAAGCAAAGGAAACTAATAAAGTGCTCCATAATTTGATTACACTTCACCTTTTCCTGCTCCCCACCTTTTCAGCAGAACAAGACCCGTGTCCCTCCTTAGAAGGCAAACAGCAATCCCAGAGGCCCTGTTCCTGTGATCCAGTGTGTCCTTCTGTACCCACCACACACCGCAGGCAGTCTTCTCCCTCCGTCCTTTGTTCCTTGTTGCCGCCCTACCTGACAGTTTCCTATTGAGTCTCTCACATCAGAAAAGACAGGAATATATTGGTCTGGAGATCATCAGTATGTAGGTAAGGAAGGCAGTATTTACATTGATTTACTGGCGTTAAGCAATTAATTTTATATGTCCAATAAATATTTATGAACACTACTGTGTGCCACGATAGGGAATCTTGATAGGAAAAGGTTCCTACTGTACCATGGTCCTCCAGAGAGGCAAAACCAACAGCAGATACGTAATATGCATATATAATGTGTGTGTGTGTGTGTGTGTGTTTGCGTGCACGTGCATGTGTGTGTAAGAGAGATTCATTATAAGAAATCGGTTCATGTGATGGTGGAAGCTGCTGACAAATTCAGAACCTGGAAAGCTGAATTCCTTATTCGGGTCTCAAGGCTAGACTTTTCTGTCTGCTCTGAAGAGCAGTCTGCCAATTTAAACACTAATCTGGTCAGGAAATACCTGGAACAATGTGTAACTAAATATCTGGGTACCTCATGGTCCAGTCATGCTGGCATAGAAAGTCAACCATCACATCTGCTCTTAGGAATCTGGTCTTCCAGTGGGCCACACCCAACAATGTCTTTGTGCTTAAGATTGCGGCAGAGCTCTGGTTTTCTAAGATCGCTGCCAGAGCACCAGATCTGTGTCTCTTAATGAATATTCCCTGGCTCAAATTCCTGTAAGAGGCCCTGAGAATATCTATAGCATTGCAGGCATCTTGTGGAGATGGTCAATTCAGCATTGGGGTTGTTAGGAGGTGACCTCTTATTTCTCTGAATTCCACCAAGACATGCGTACACTCAGCTTAACTCCATCAGCTCCACGCTTTGGGATTTGAGTAGAGTATTAAAGGAATGAGATCATTACTTGGAAGAAGAGGGATATTTTATTTTTCCTCCTTTGTTTAATTCTCCCCTTTTCACTAACTCCCCAGATAACAAATGCTCGCAAAAGAAAAACACTACACATTTCCAGCGACATGACCATGATTTCCTCCCTTCTATGCATCCCTTCCTAGAGCAATGACTCAATTTCCTGCTCAGAAATGGGGCCAGCAGCCACTGGTGGGTCAGACTGGAAACCTGAGTCATCTCCGAAGTCTGCCTTCCCTTCACACCCTCTTCTAGGCATTGTTAGTTCTTAAAAATAGAG
The DNA here is from genome assembly GCA_004027295.1 of Dolichotis patagonum. Lineage (NCBI taxonomy): Eukaryota > Metazoa > Chordata > Mammalia > Rodentia > Caviidae > Dolichotis > Dolichotis patagonum. Next base: position 63,322 of record PVJX010001474.1, on the reverse strand, counting down.
CTAGAATTCTACTTCCTCACATCCACTTTCCTGTGCCCTAGCCCGAAGGCTCCATCGCTTCCTGCTTGTCTTCTGTGGTGGGTCATGGACTCCCCTGGGTTCCTTTCCTTTATCCTCAGCCCACAGCTCATGCGTTTGACCCCAGGGATTCCTTTAATACCTGATGATATGCCCAAGGCCCCTTGCTCAGACTGACCACACTGAAAACAATATCCACAATCCACCCAAGGCTATGAGGCTCCTAGTTATGGGCCCTGGCTTCCTACAGTCATGGTGACCTAACCGTCCTGCCGATTGCCTTGGCACTTAGATCCCCTGGTCTTTCTCTTTGGCTCCTGCACTTCCACTTCAGAGAGGCCTTTCCTAACCAGCTAAATTACAATGGCGCCCATCCTTCTAATGTGGGTCCTTTTTGTCCTCTTCCCCTCTGGCTTGGCTTCAGAGTACTTCCCAACACCTGCCTCGTGTCACTGTTCCTACATCTCCAACAGTTCTTGTTCTATTTGCACCTTGCCTTCTTCAACCTACATGGTGAGGTCCATGGAGCTGAAGACACTACACATTTCCAGATGCCCAGTGCACAGGACAGGGGCAGGCTTGTAATGGTGTTCCCTGAGTATTTGATAGAGAACAGAGGAAGAAGGAATGGAGTAAACTCTTGATGGGACTTTAAGTTTCTCCTAACCCAGTGACACCCTAGATCTCCTCCTTGCCATTTGTAACGAGTTCAGGGAATCAGGAAACCCAGTAGGTACTGTGTTTTTCTCCTGGCTCACTCTCTGAGGAGGTGACTACAGAGCATGTTAGCTCTTTGATAGTGTCTGTCATGCACTTGGGGACATTTGTCCTTAGCCACCTTTCTCATCGGTCTAAAAGCTTCAAGAGTGACTGTCTGCTTTGTTCCTCAGTATACCCAGGTGACAGGGACACAGTAAAGGCTCAGTTAGTGTTTGTTGAACACAAAAAATTTTATGAAAAGCAACAAAAATTAACATTATAAAATTGAAAAAAAAGAGATGTAATTGGTGATTGACTAATCGTCTGTTTCCTGATGAGACATTCTTTTATTCTGGTTAGCGGGAAGGGTAACATAGGAGATTGGTGGGCCTTCTGTTCTTGGAAGTGATTTAATTACAGAGTTATACAGAACCACCCATCTGGTTGACACTGTGAAAATCACCCAAAAGAAGGCAGTGAGTCAGATTTTGCTGCTAACATCTTCTACGTGCAGGATCTTGTCTAGGTGTTGTTTCACCAGGAAATTCTTCTGTGCCCTGTACCCTAGGTCTTCCTTTCTTTGTCTCTGTTTTTCTACCAAGGAAGCTAAAGCAGAATTGAAGGTATAGTGGTAAGAATTAGGAAAAGCTCTCAAGCGTCAAATATTCTTTAACTTCTTAACTGTTCTTTCTACATAGTTTAAATAAAAACAATAAGATACGTCTTTTCAGAATTTGGATAAATCAATTTGAACAACTGAGCATTTAATTTTTAAAAGTTCACAGACATGATTGTATCACAAAGTCATGAAACACATTTTTATAACTGATAAGAGTTTTCTAATGCATATATTCAGACCTGGTGCAATTAAGCCATCAAAGTAGAAATGAAATTCCAGTAGAGTTTATGTAATCAGCTGTATATACAGGAAGACTGAGACTACGGGTTTCAAAATAATAAAGCTGGGGTGAGTGCACTGGAAACATAATTCTCACTCTGACCTGCTAACACTGTGCTCTGGTCCTGGAGCAGCCAGCTGCTCAAGACCAGAGCTGCGTGGGTCTTATCTCAGCGCCTCTCTGTGGAGTGTCACAGCTTGTGAAACCACGACCCAAGGAACCAGGAGCAGGAAAGCTGAGCTCCAGCTTGGGGCTGGGAAGGATTAAAACCACCTGAAGTTTAGGAGATGTGTGAAAAGCTAGATTATGGTCATTTGGAGGCCAGTTGCACATGTACATTAAGAGCAAGCCCCATTCTCAGTTTTCTGAGTGAGACTTTAGGACCAAGGACTGACAGTAGGCAGAACAGTGGGAGGCAGGGCTGTCCTGGAAGCTTGGGACTCTGCTCGCCATTCTTTGGCAAGCCTGTGCTCTCCACTGCTGAATGTGGCTACTTCTCAGAAACAGGAAAAAGAAACCAAAAACCATTTATCTGACTTCTTAATAACATACACATTCCTGTAAATTGACAAGGTCAATTGCCGCTATAGCAAATTATCACAAATTTAGAAGCATAAAATAACACGAATGTATTTTACGCTGAACATACAAAGCTTCATGTTCCATGAAGCCTAAAATCATGGTATTAGGAGAGTTGCATTTCCTGGAGGCCTTGGGAGAGAAGCCATTTTATCATCTTTCCCAGCCTCTAAAGGTGGCCTATACTCCTTGGCTCTTGGCCACTTCACCCTGACTCCTGCTTGTACTGTCTCACCTCCTCTCTCTCAGCAGCTCTTTTGTCTCCCTCTTATCTGTGAGTAGATTAATCAGACCCACTTGGGTAAGACAGGATAAGCTCCCTTCTCAAACCTCAGTCACATTTGCAAAGGCCCTCTTGTCATGGATGGTGACAAATACAGAGGTTCCAGGGATTAGACTGTGGGCAGTTTAGGGGCCCTTAGTGCCTCTGCCCCAGAAAGCAAAGGTAACTACTTGCACTTGATCTTTCTTGCCTTTCCCACAACTTCCATAAGCCACCAGGTGGTACCACGCCTCTCTAAAGGTTCAGAATAAAGTGCCACCAGCAGCAGCATGCACACATCTCTGAACTCCCTTCCTGGCCAGGTGCTGGGTCAGGATCTCATCCGTGGGGATGTAGTTGTCAGCAGTACTTCCCATCCAGTATGCCTTTCTCCCCAGCCACTGTCCTCACTTCTGGGCACATGGTGGAAGTACAACGCATGATTCTTTCTAGGTGGGAAGGTTATGTGATTGGTTTTAGCCAATGAATAAGTAGGCTGTGCATTTCATTCATGAGATGTGATCTTCTAGCACCTGTTCTTCTCCCTGTAGTTCAAGGTGGGTGGGCTTAGAGTTGGCCATGCTGAATAAGCTGGACACAAACTTTGTTATAGCCAGTGATACATTTTTTTGTCACTGTACTATATATCAGAAGTCTTCCTGACTAATGCACTTTGAAAATGCTAAAAGAAAGGAAACGAGAAGAGTAAATTAGCATAGACAGCCTCTAACTGGTTTTCTTATTCACCTGTCTCTGCACCATAGAGCACATAGACTTTCCTCTTCCTCTGATGAAAAAGCCTATTAACTTTACATTCTTGTTGTTGTTTCTTTTTCAAAGTGGTAGAACATTTAGTTCCTGGAATGTATATGATAATGCAGTCATAGCCTTAGTATTGATCACAAGGAGTTAACTCTGTCTCCTCTGCATCCCCAGAAGTGAATATAAAAGCTTTGTTTGGTTGGCTTGTTTGTTTGTTTTTTGGTACTGGGAATCAAACTCAGAATTTCATGCTTGCCAGCCAGGCGCTGTGCCACTGAGCTACATCCCCAATATAAATCTTGTATTAGTCAGCTCTCCTGCTCTCCTGTCTCTAAGACACAATACCTAACACCCACACTTTAATGTAGCTCACAGTTTTAGGGGACTCGGTCCATGGTTGCCTGGTTCCAGAACAGAAACCTTATGGCAGAAGGGCATGGTGGAGCAAGGTGCTCAGCAAGGAAGCAAAGCTGGGGAACGGTACGAGAGGCGAAGGGCCAGGGACCAGCTTATCCAAGGTCATGCCCGTGTTGCCCGTCCACATATACCCATGCTTTACTAATGTGCTTCACTAGTCTGCTAGGTGTTTCTTAACTGAGTCGAGTTGATGTGTCATGATTAACAATCTCAGGTCTGTAGCTAAGAAAGAATAGAATGTGGTCCTGGGAACATTTAACATCTTCATTTCTTTCTGTCTTCATATCTTGTTGTAAAGCCTCATAATTGAAGTTCACTTTATTTCAGAGCAAGCACAGGATAGGGGAATCTTTGGGGGTTAGCTAGAAACCATGGTACAAGAGAAGCATGCAGGCATTCAGAGGAAAGAGGGGCAGAAAGGAACCATGTCAGGTTCCTTAGCCCTGTCCCAGATGTGTACATACCACAGGTCCCCATGTCCCAAGGCTCTACCTTTTGCAGTCACTTGCTTTGCTCCTTATACCCCAACCCTCCTGGGATTGTTGTCCGAAGCCTTGGTTTGGGATTACAGCAGAGCTCCTGGCACCTGGAGATGTAACTTCAGCCCAGTGCCAGAGGTACAGCCAGAGGCGCAGATGCCTGCAGATCAAAGCTGAACTTTAGTGCACATTTTACAGAAATGTGATTGTATCCTGGGCTAAAGTTGCTGGAGTTCCTACATAACCACAGATAGAGCATCTGCTTCTGCAGCTGGAGTTTTGGTGATGTGTGCTTCTGTGGCCAACCTGAGAACCCATCCCTCAACAAAGACCGTGGTTTCCATAGAAACCTGCAATCTGTGATTCAAATATCCAGGTCAAAAGCTTGGTATTTTATCTGCTTCACTGTGAGAGTCATTTGAGGATTGCTAATATTAGCTAAAAGTTGGGATTTCCTTCAGCACTAAGTTACCCATTCTGTCAGCAGTGATCATGGGGGACCTTCTATTCTAAGGATATAGTGTTTGGGTTTTTTTTGTAAACCAAGACCAATATGGAAATCCTTCTCTCCAGAAAATCATTCATGTCATTTTCTTCTCATCTCTAAACTCCTGCAGGGCGAGCCCTGCTGAGACTCACGGACAAAAAGCTGGAGCGCATGGGGATTGCCCAGGAGAACCTCCGACAGCACATCTTGCAACAGGTGCTCCAGCTGAAGGTGCGAGAGGAAGTCAGAAACCTGCAGCTACTCACACAAGGTACCCTGTGGCTTCTTGCTGGGGAGATGGAAAGAGAGAGGGAGCATGGAAACCTCATCATTCTGACGAAGGGACCCAGCAAGAGCATTGCTTCTTTCCAAAGTTTCCTTCATTAGAAAAATATATGTATGTATATGTTTGGAGACCAGTGGCCTCCAAAAGCTTTCCTTTTTCATAGCTCACTTGATGAAAAGATGTGTGTGTAAGTAACGAATAAGCAGGCAGCAGAGTCGGAGCTAACTTCAAGGTCGTCACATGCAGCTGCGTAGATTGTGTATCACATAGCTTCAGAGGATACCAGTCACAGGGGTCAGGGTTTGACTGCACCCTCGGGAGTCGTGCTGCGTGCAGCCTGCGCCACTGTGCAGATTTCCCTGATTCTTTATCTCCCTGCTAATCTGGGGAGGGCTTTGGAATTAGCATGATTTCATAGCCAATAGATTCAGTAAGAGAGGTGGATGTTTTACTGTTTTGTTTTACTTTGCCTTTTCATTGGTTAGTAGAAAATATATTTTAAATACCTGTCTTTATTTAAATGAATTTATACACACATATAGTTCAGAGACTGTAAGAACCCTATTTAACTTCTTGAAAAGAGAATAGTTTAAAAATACAGGGTATAGAGAATTTAAGAGTGGACTGTTAAGACCATAGAACTCTTAACAGAAATCATTAATAACTTCCATATGTTGAGAGCACTTAAGATCTTTACAACTGTGGAAGTGACAGACAGAAAGCTAAAATCTGAAGAAGCTGTAAGTCACACCATAACTTACACATTTATACAAGACTTGGCTGCTATTAACCTCCGTTGGCTGTAACTTTTATATTTTCTTTTGATGCCCATTTGGTATCATTTTAAATGAAAGGATGATAAAATACGTGTTTTTGAGAGCCCTGGGTATCTTTCAGTCTGCAGAATATTGTAATTGCATGCATACCGTTATTGGAGAAATCTGGGTCAGCCAAGTTTCATGTTATTGCATTTAGATTAACCCAGTAATAGTCCATTTGCCTAGAGGAAATGATGCACTGCCGGAAAGATGACTGCTCTGGAAGGATAAATATAGACTGTAAGCGATAAGAAAATAGTATTGTTTATTTGATATGTGTTATTTCAGTTGTGTCCCCAGAGACTTGTGATGGCAAGTTTAGAGGTGCTGGTACTCTGAGTGGTTTAAATGTGAATTGCTACGCTGATCCTATTGGAGGTTTAACAAGAAAGTAGAGATAAGAAGATACATAACAGTTCCTAGGAGTGCTATTTATAAAATGGGAAAAAAATAGAAATAATGTAGAGGTTCGGCAATATGGAAAGAATCAAATAATTCTGCTTAAATTCACAAGATACAATGTATTGTAGGCATTAAAGTTCTGTCCACAAAGAATGTTTAAAATGAGAAAGCACTCGGGAAATGAGGAGGAAGCCATGGATAAGTTTTTGTTGATACTCTAACCCCTGTATATATTTATATGCCATATTCTTATATGTGCATAGAAAAAAGACTGCAAGTGAATGTGCAGCTATTTTATAACAGTTTTTTAAGGGGGTACGGGATTGTGGGTGATCTTAATTGTTTTCTTTATATTTTTCTATGTTTTCCAAATCTCCCGCTATAAATCTACATTATGTTTATAATCAGAAAATGCATCCGTGTCTATAAGGGTCCACCACAGCTGCGTTCTTCCAGGCTCTGTGCAGTGTCTGAGCCCTCGGCGCTCTTGTTTTCCTCCCGTGCTGACAGATCTATAGAAGGAGCCCTGGCTCACGGGGTGCACACCTCTTCTCCCGAGCTGTCCACCTCTGGAGTGTTGGCTTTGCAAGCTCGTGTTATGTGACCTTCTTTGCCCTAGATGCACTAGATAGGCGATTCTTCTTGAGCTAGTACACACTCAGGCCTGTTAAGCTACATGTGTGTTTGTGTTCTAAGAAGGGAATACTAAGTTCAGTCTTCCTAATTCATTTGTCGTTTCCCTCAGCTTTAGAAACCGCATTTTGCCTTCTTTCATTGCACTCCCTGTAGAAGGATCGTTGTTTAGCTCTTGGATATTTTATCTCCAGCCATATCACCTTTCGTACTGCTTGTATTTTGCATGTTAATGCTCAAACTCATTTTATGTTAGGCCTCTTTTGGAAAACCATAGCCCTACTGAAGTGATAGTTTTGAAAAATAAAGACAACAAAATAAAATTGACAGGTTGTTTTTGATGTTCTAAAGACAGCTAAGGAAGCCTTAGAATACTTTAGAATATTTATTTGGGGTCTAGATTTATTGTAATAAGAGTGGGAATTCCAGTCCACTAAAGGAAGATATATATATCTCAAAGACTCACCACCACTGGTCTAGTCCATTCCTGATGCTATGTTCAGATACACAAATTAGGTGGATTATGAACCAGAAGTACTGCTTTCTCTGACTTCCGGAGGCAGGCAGGCTGAGACAAGGGCCCTGGAAGACTCAGTGTCCAGTAGGAGTCCACTTTCCCACAGGCCTTCTTCTCCTTGGCCTCGCACAGTGGAAGCAGGGAGGTAATAGGGGACCTGAGGTAGTAGCGTCACTAATCCCATTCTTGAAGACACCACCCTCATGCCCTGACCCCCTAACAAAGGCTACATCACCTCATAACCTCACCTTGGGGAGGAGGATTTCAGCCTGTGGGTTTGGAGGCACATGACATTCAGTCCATGGCATTGGAATTTAATGATTTTTAGCCAGCACATTTAAAAGAGGGTTATCATAGTCAGAGTCATCCATGTTGGGTAAAAGACTTATTTTTAAAATGACTGAAAGTGTTGTGAGTTTCCTTCCTGCCTTGGAAGTAGTTTCTAAATATAGGTTGTTGGGAAGAATTTAAACGGCCATCTTTTGGGAAACCACTAAGGAGGACTCATCTAGGCCTGGGAGTTCTCTGAGGCTGTACCTACAAGAATGACCATACTAACATGGGGCAGAGGTTGTCTCTGAGAAATGAAGAAAGCAAATGGAAGAACAGTATCTATAGCATGTAAATTTTCTAAAGACAGAGAAATGACAGTGTGTATTTGTGTTTGCTTTGTTTATGTAAGGAAATTTGGAATGTTACACACGAAGCTAAACCAAGCTGCGCCTGGGGCAAGGAAAGAAGGTGGATGGAGAGAGGATAGACATCCCACATGTCTCTCTGTATTGTGAAACACGAGTGTGTTAACTATTTAAAAGAATAAAAATTTTAAAAATAAACAAGAAGAAAGACTGAATTTTAACACCAGATAAGCTAGACTTTTACATTCTGGCCCTAACATGCATTGCTTTGTTACGTCAGGGAGATTATTTAATCTGTCTCTGTCCTAACTTTCTAATCTCTGAGATGGAGATCAATATTTCTGTCCAACGAGTAGAGATGAATGAGATTTAAAGGAGCTAAAATATACACATCAATCAGTGCAGAGTGACAGTGCTACATAATTTATTAGCTATCTGAATCACATATTTAAATCAAGCTCATTAATTTATAACAAGCCTTATCTTTAGCATCTCTATTGAGATATATTCATATAACACAGTTGAATCATTGACTGTGTACAATTCAGTGATTTTTACTATAGTTACAATTTAATTAATTTTAAAACATTTCATCAAAAAGAAAACCCATACCATTAACAACCCCCATTTCTTTGCAAGACCTCCAACCAACTGCTCCTTGAGAGGGTTAATCTATTCTGTCATTTCCTGTAAATGTAATAGTACAGCACATAACCTTTTGTGATAGGCTTTCACCTGCGATGTCTTTAAGGCTTGCCCATGATGTACATGTTGGTACCTAACTTCTGTTTGTTACTGAATATCCATTGTATGAGTACCCCATATTTTATTAATCCATTCACATTATCTCTAGAATTTGACTGTTACTAGTAATGCTGATTTGAACATTCATGTGCACATTTCTGTGTGAACACGTTTGGATTTCTCTGGGCTTAGGGCTACGAATCGCTACATATGGTGAGCCCATGGATAACGAAGCTGGAGTGACTTCATGTCACACAGTTGGGAGAGTTCCCACCTCTCCGCATCTTCTCCAGTGCATGCTGTTGCCTGTCTTAAAACCTTCATGGTACACGTGAAATATTTCAGTTTGGTTTCAATTTGTTTTTCTCTCATGGCTAATAGTACCTTTTCATGTATATATTGGTTTTTTGCTTATCTCCTTTAGGAAAAATGTCTAGTCAGATCTTCTCATTTTTAATAGGAGTATTGATTAAAGTTTATTTCAGTTTAGTTACTGCTAGGGAGTTGGACCCCTTAGCCATGTGCTTGTTATGTAAGTCCTTTACCACCCAGCCACACCTCCAAACCCTGAGCTTCTTTTTTTGTGATTTTTTCTGTTCCTGTTTTTGAGATGGGTTCTTGCTGTGTTCCCAGGCCACACTGGAGCTCATGAGTATCCTACTTTAGCTTTGTGAGTAACTAAGATTACAGGTGTCCACCACAGTACCTGGGGTAAGCTTTATTTACCACGCCCAGTTACTTACCTTATTTACAAGAGTGAAATATTTTGTTGCTATTTCCAAAGAAGAAACCCATCTGCTAAGGATGAAATCTTAATCCTCTGAAGATATTCAAAAGAACCTGCCACAAATTTGAATATCAATGACAAAGTGAAGCAACTGAATATACACTAAAGATTTTCTCTCAGAAGCAGCCTCCTTTTGGGTGTAGAAATTATAAAAACACACACATTAAATCATATGCAACTGAAAGCTCGTTCTGTAGTATTGTAGGGGAAATAATACAGTAGAGCATTAATCCTATTTTTCCATGTTCTGTTTATTTTAAAACTCATCTGAAGCTTTTTATTCCTCACCAGTGTTTTCAGAGTTGGCTGGGAGCCTTATGATGTGGCCAGGATGGCCACAAATGAACTAAAGAATTCCACCAAGCCACTGTGGGTCACTTGAATAGGAAAAATGAGTTCTTCGCCTCCCTTCCTCTTACATTCTTCCTTCTGGATACTAATACAAGTAACAAAAGTTGTAAGGCATTTTAACATGTTTGCATGGTGGCTGCACATTAAATCTCTGCTAGGAGTCGCCATCAGTGACTCATCACAGAAACTCCAGACAGATCATCACTGTCCGTCAGCTGCAGTCTTTGCCCCTGACTCCTCCCCTATGTTAGTCACAGTGGCCTTGAAACTGCCTGACATTTCCAAGCAGTATAGTCAGTGTCTGGTCTTGCTTCATGTCATCCTCTTAGTGCCTTTAAGGTGATTCCTGGTAGCCTTCTGGTGTCTGGTGTCCTGTTCATGGAGCAGCCAGGACTTTAATCTATCAGACTCCCTTGATGGCATCTTTCTCCTGGAAAGTCAGCTGGGTCAGAATCCCTCAAGTTGTCTCTTGGGAAACACAGTATGAAATTGGAAATCATTATTCTACTTTCCTTCTACTTGATTCATGAGAGATGGGAAAAAGTGCTTCAGATAACACACAGCAATTGTGCATAGTGTTTTTGGAACCCTTTAGATGAACCCACAATCAAATATATAAGGGGTATTCTTAGCATTTTCATGATGGACATTATTTCTAGGAAGACAAACTCCCAGGCATACTAGCCTCACTGCTTTTCATATAGCTAATGAGTATTGAATGTTTGCTGTTTGCAAAGCATGCACTAATGACCACTTCTGGCATTTTCTCTACCATGGCCAGTCCTCTTTGTTAGCCCCAGTGTTCATACAGGGAAAGGTAAAGACAGAACACCCAAATAGAATACCCAAATCCAGAAAACTGAGCAAAACTCTGGCTTATCTGCATATAGCAAGCTTTTATCTGCTTAACTTCACTGCCTGTGATCTCTCCAATGGGATAAGATTTTCCCTCTTGGAGTGGTGATTAAATGAGATCTTATGTGGATATCATATTCGACAGGTCACGGCTTTTGAACTGTTCTAGCTGCTGGCAAACTTTTCTTTGTAAAGGGCAAGGCAGTATTTCAATCTTTGCTGACCATATGGTGTCTGTTGCACCCACTCCACTGTATAAAAGCAGCCATGGGCGATGAATAAATTAGACATGGCTGTGTTTCAGTAAAACTTTATTTACAAAAATAGTTGCTGGTACACACAGAAGGTTACACTAAACAGAATGAAAAAGCAACTGTTAAAATGTTAATATCTAGAATATATAAGGAACTTCTACAACCCAATAAAAACAAACTTTTTTTTGGTACCGGGGATTGAACTCATGATCTTGCACTTGCCAGGCAGGCACTTTGCCGCTGAGTTAACTCCCCAACCCCCTAATCAACCAGCTTTTAAAATGGACCATGGAACATGAGTATATAATTCCCCAAAGAAGCTATATGGCCAACAACCATCAAAACAGATGTTCATCACTAATCATTAGAGAAATGCAAATCAAATGAGATATCATTTCAGACACATTAGAATGGCCACTATCAAAAGAATAGAAAATAATAAGTTTTGACAAGAATTTAGAGGAGCCATATCCCTCGTACACTGTTAGCAGGTCCATAAAATTTTATGGCCATTATGAAAAACACTGTGTAAGTTGCAAGATAATTAAAAATGGAAAATTACCACATGACTCACCAATCTCATTTGTGGGTATATATCCAAAAAAATTTAAAAGAGGATATTGAAAGAACATTTGTACACCTATGTTCATTATAGCATTCACAATAACCAAGAGATTGAAACAACACAAATGCTCACTGACAGAAACGGAGAAAATACTGTACATAGATGCACTAGAATACAAAAGGAAATCTGTTCACATTGTACTGCATGGATTAGCCTTAATGAAATAAACCAATCACAAGAGGATGATATTCTGCTCATATGAAGTATCTCAAGTAGACAAAAATCATTGTATAAACAGGAAAAAAAAAAAAGACTGGATCCTAAAGGCTGTGGGGAGAAAAAAATAGTATATATGGGTATAAAGTTTCAGGTTTACAAGATGAACATTATGGCGATCTGTAACATAATTTCAACACATTATATTAGTACTGAATTACACATTTAAAATAGTTAAAATGGAAATCTAATGTCAGTGGGTTTTTTTTTTTTTACTACAGTAAAAATATTACTAAACCATAGCTAGTGAACCCACACTTTACAAAGTCAAAACTTTGCCATCCTCATCTAGATTACTCTTCATTCATGGAATTTTCCATTTTGAGATAAAAAGATTCCCTCATTTCCAAGGGCTGTCTAGTATAGCCCCACTTGTAGGACGTCCCTTTCTGTGAGTTTCTTAACTACAAATACATGTATACTGTAAAAATGGGTCGGCAGCTATGAAATTTGGGTAAACGTGGGCAGTGGAAACCCACATTCCCACTGGAAGATCGGGCAGATAGTGGTAGTAATTGCTGCCATCTTTAAGTGCTTTTGTTAATCAGTGCCTACAGAATGCAAAAAGAGCATGGTATTTACCAGGGCCAGGTTTGGCTCATTAAACATTAGTATTTCCCTAAGGACTTTTTCTGCATCATCCAAATATATGTATCAAAATTTAGTTGGGAATTGCATGGCCAGATGGACTCTACAAAGTTCCATCTTTTGCAGTGACAAAAATTAGAAACACTACATTCTAATCCAAGAAGAACTTTCCAGAACTATGTGTACCGGCTGGCTATTTTAGTCCCGTCACCTCCACAGTGATGCTTCAGAAGCCAAAACGGGCTGTCTGAACTGAAGTAGGCCATCTGGTCCACCACCTTGCTTAAGAAGTCTTTGTAGAACAGAGCTATCACCTCTTGAGAAGTTGTACAATCTCATTTTACAGGCTCGAGCACCAAGACTCCAAGTGGTTATACAGCGAGTTAGAGATACAGCTGAAACTAGATCCCATTTCTCCCCTTTAATTTTTGTCTCATTGTTTTTGTTAAGGTACAATTCACACAGTAAAGTTCACCATTTTTAGTGCACAGTTCTGCAAGTACTGACAAACTTGCATGGTTGTGTGGCTATTGCTATGGTCAAGATATAAACCAAAATTTCCTTCACTCTAAGAAATACTCCTCCAGTGCCCATTTGTGTTGGCCTCTCCTGTTCCACAAGACCCCGACACCCACCTATATTTCCTGTCTGTACAGTTTTGCCTTTCCCAAACTGTAATGCAAGTGGGATCATAACATCTGATTTCCTCCCTGAATTGTACTGCGTCTTGGTGAAGCTGTGTATATGTCATTCTGCTCACTTTCATCAACAAGTATTCGCTTGGATGTATAACCACAGTTTTATTCCCCAGCTGAGGGAAATTTGAGTTGTTTGCAGTTTGAAGAACACCAATAAAGCTGCTGTAAGCATTCACATAAAGGTTCTTGTATAAACAGTGGTTTTCATTTGATTGGGTATCTAGAAGTGAAATTGCTGTTTTGTATCATAAATATATGTGTTAGCTCATAAGAAACTGCCAGGTCAGTATTCTTAAAATAATAAAAGCAGAGTAATGGGACTGGGGACTGGCTATACTACATATAAAAGTATCGGAAATTTTTCCAGAAAATTGCTGTTGCTTTGGAGAAGTCCTGCCTATCTCTTCCTGAAGGCATTCATCTTCAGAGGCCCTGATCTGCTGTGTGTCTCTTCATACCACTTCATAGTAACTTCAAGTTCAAACACATCTACTTTGAACTCATTTGTTTAATAAAAATTTTCTCATCCTCCATACACCTGGTAACACGCTACATGTGTCTTACCCCAGTTGTCACTGAGCTGCTTCCTTGGTCTCTGTTCTAAGGAAGAAAACCTTGTAACGTCCCCCAGTCCTGTGGCAGTATGACTATTAGACTCTGTGATGCACCCATGAATCTTGTCTCATGCCAGGTTTTCTAGACTCTCAGGATGCGCTGTTGGCGTGTCCTGACTTCTCAACTTCTTTACTCGCGGTGCTGGCGTTAAAGCCTGATGTTCGTGGATCTGTTTGCTCCATCTCACTCTTCTGCCTTCTCACTGCAGAGAGCTGAGCTCTTCCTGGTCCTCACCTCTTTCACTTACCTCAAAATGACTCTCTTGGTTCCTCTTCTCTAGGCTGGTGGCTCCCTGCCTGCCTCTGCTGCTTGGCAGTGTGTGTTCCTCCTGGAAATAGCTCCTCTTGGTTTTCCTCATGGAGTGTGCTCTCTGGGAAACCTCACCTCCTCCAGTACTTTATCCATCTCCTACTTTTTACTGACTCTCAGATTCACATCTTAATTCTCCTTGAAGCTTTGTATCCTTCACTCCCTCTCCCTAGAACACATGAAAGTCTGAATAGTCTACTGACATCTCATGTGTAACAAATCAAAATTTAACTGCAGTGTCTTTCCTACCATCTCCCTTGTTTTCCCCTCTGGGATTCCTCTCAAAGTTGAAACTGCCATTATGCGCTCCTTAACCTGATTCAGAAGGTTCGGAGTTACCAGAAATTACTGTTTTCCTTAAAATAGCATGGAATCGGTGGCAAAATGTTCTGCATTCTCCTTAGAAATGGGTTTTCAGCCCTTTTCTGGCTCTTTCGCTGCTGGATTAACTTATTTTGTTAGTGTCTTCCCAGGCCATTCCGATGGCTCTCATCTGGTCTCCTATCTGCCTTGTTCCTTCAGTTATCCTGCCTCTTCTATTGCCATGATTAATGTTTCTGATGCCATTATTTCTATCTTTGGATCACTTGGTGGCTTCCAGTTAGCTACAGAGTAAAATCCAAACTTCTTAGCATCTTGCAAGATATTCTAAACATTTCATAGATGTATTAACTTTGGGCACATTGCTTGCCAGACATTGTGATAGTGCAGTTGTAAAATGGGGCTAGGATCTGTTTCACAGTATTGTCAGGGTTACGAGAGAATAAAGCTCATGGCGGGACCTGGCCTTCGTGAGACCCCACCTCTTCTGAGAAACCCTACCTCATTTCTCAGGCAGCAGCGCTCTTGCCCCTCTCTGCATTAGTAAGTGCATTGCTCAGGCAGTGCTCCTCATACGGTGTCCGGTTGTTGAGCTCCAGGCCCTGTGGTAGCTGTGAGGGGCAGAAAGGAGCACCTAATGCAGCAGTGAGCTACAGCGGTATGCACATGCCAGAGACAGACAGGTGTGTCCTGAGCCCACGGGACTGGAGCTTAGCCTCCCCAGGTATTGGCGGGATAAGGAGGACCTGTCAAAGGTGTGACACAGACACTGGTTCTTAAAGGATAAAAGATTTGACAAGGACCCAGAGGCTGGCGTGAGGCAGCGGAGGTGTGGCGGCCTAGTCTTGCCCTCTCCCCACGAACGTTGTTAGCAATCCCGGGGGTTCCTACACTGCTTTGCATTGCTACCTCCTAGTGTACCACACAGCAAAAAGTGGATTCTCTGTGTGGTTTTGCTGATTTAAATTAAATGATTATACATTTCTTTCATTTTCCATCTCTATTTCATTTTCTACTTAACCTTCTCATTGCAGTAAATGCAATATCAATTCTGGTGTGAGTTTGTAATAAGAAAGTAAGAGTTGCTACAGAAACATTTGGGATAGTTTTCTCCATGAGCCATATCACTCAGCTTCTCTTCTATATTTTTATTTCTTCTTCCCCTCCTCTTCCTACTCCTCCTTCATAGACCCTTCTTTATTCCCTCGTGATCTTTTGTACTGACTGTTAGAGACAATGGCAAGGGCTCCTATGTATATAACCCATCCCACCCCTTCTGTTGCCTTTTCGGTCCTTACGTGTTCCCCTGAGTGTCACTGTCAAGTGACTGCAGAATGAACCTTTTCCCCTACAACCCAAATAATTGCCCAACAGCTTATGGTGGATAAAGATGTTAGATGAAAAATCTCAGGGATTTGGTGCAGATCTTTCTGTGTGCTTGGGGTCAGTTATTACTTCATTCACTGTCATTTGATTATGATCTGCCAACTACATGTCCCTTCCCAATTTCTTCCAAGATAGCACATACTTAGCCACTTCCTCAGGCTTTCCCCTGACATGCTTCAGAATCTTCAGACCCTGTTATGCAAATCTTGTGGTAAGGAATATTTCTAATTTTATCAAGTCTTTAAGCTGTCAGAGAAATTCTCCTTGGTGTGCGCTTTATATACAGAAACCTAAACACAAAATTCTTTTAGGAATTATGAAAATCACATGACAATTTAGCATTAAGGCTTAGAGTTATGACATGAATACTCTAGTTTGCATCCCCTCTTATTTCATTTTTCTTCTAGGAGTTCATTCTGGCCAGTTCATTCAGGAAAGTGTGTTTGAAGTAAGGCTTGAAATTGACTCTTGCTTCTTGTCTGTTGAATTCTTTATGTTGGAAAAATGTTTGCCTATTCTAGTGGCCCTGAAAGTCTCTCTGGCTGGTATATGGGAGAAGTGTCCATATGCTATTTTTCTAATTTGGACTTGTTCTGTCGAGAGTTTTCCTCATCATTGCTCAGTGTTTTGTGTCACTCTGTGCATGACGATGAGTGACTTTTGACATCCCAGACTCTAAATGCTTCTCTGCATCTGCAGAACTCACCAACTGCAAAAATTTTCACCCTCAAACCGTTTGCATTTAAAGGACCTGGATGAAGCAATATATTTAGGACTCTTACTGGAAGCATTTAGGATGGTCATTTGGTGACACTGTTACATCATTTTGACCTTGTTGTTTAAGTAGAGATTTGAAGAATCTGAGATAATTGATGCCACATTGAAGGCTGATGGCACCGTAGCGTTTCCACAACTGACCTCAGTTTCTCTCTTCAGGGTGGGCCTAGACCTGTGTGTAATATGCTCTCTGTGGTGGTCAGATACCCAGTCGGCTTTGTGGAGAGGCAATTTTACAAAGAGAGTGCCATGTAGACTGGGTGAGAGGAAATCAAAAGCGTTTTCACAGATGTATTGAGCTGCTCAGGCTGTTCTACATAGAAACGAAGAGATGTACCATCAGTATGCTGTGGATATCTGTCCCATGCATGCTACCAAATTTATCTGTGCCTTATTCTTTGAGGCCACCCGTCTCAGAATGTGACGTAAAGGTCCACACTTTGTAGGTGACTGAGCTTTCCTTGCATCAGTTTCTGCCCACCAGTTCCAGAGAGCACCTCATGCATCGCCTGCATGGAGAATGGGCACTGAGGTCGCACAGTCACTAGTACAGCCTTGTGCTCCAGTCAAGTGCAAATTCTGCTGTCCTTTGAAGTTAACCCTACATTATCAGTATCCCCTTTTTATACTTTATCTTATCGATAGTAACAATATACATTCACTCAGTAATTTATGCACAAAACTGTATTAAGAACCTACTGTATACCAAACACTGGCCATAATATGTCAGGGATTGTATGGGGATGACAGTAACAATTATTCCCTCAAATTCAAGTGGAGAAGATGTACATATAAAATGTTACAGCACAGAAGGTTATGCAGAGTGACAGTGGTCCATGAAGTTGTCTGTAGGATCATGTAAGATGGGTGGAGTGTCTCATGCAGAGGAGAAAGATCAGAAGGATTCAGGAAAAGGGCACCTCTGAACCAAGCCAGGGATTACAGTTGTCCAAGTGTTTACTTTCTCTTTTTTCATCAAATATGATGGTTGAGGTGCTAAGAACTTGGGAGATAACATACTGTTATGTTTGTATCTAGATGTCCCCCTGTAGCCTCCTGTGGTCAGTAGGGGGGATTTTAGAGGACGCTGGATCTAGTGTTTGTGACTGATTCATGGTCAGTGCTGGGATTATAGGCGTGAGTGCTACATCTGCCCTAGGGTGCGTAGCCTACATGCAATATAAGGGTTGGAAAGAGTCTTGTCTCTTGTTGCTTTTGCTGTCTTCTACCACCATGAACTGTTGGCCCCCTGCCATGTGCCACCCTGTCTTGGAGCCAACCAATTATGAACTGAAACCTCTGCAAACTGTGAGCTGAATAAACCCTTTCCCTTTTAATTTTGGATGTCAAGTATTTTGTCTCAGCCATGAAAGCAAAGTAAAAGAATGATTATATATTTACTGTAAAACTATATGTTTGGAGTGTTTTCTATATGACAGGACTTTCCTAGGTTTAGTAAAGTATAGTAAACTTGACAGGAAAGACTCTCATGTACACAGGTCTTACATTTTAATGGGAAGATACTAATCAATGAGAAATCATACCAGTGAGGTAAGGAAAATGCAAGGGGATATGAATTATCCTTTGAGGAGCAGGTAAGAAAAGGGACTTTCTTAGCTCCAACATTTGAGGAAAAGCTGAGCTCTAAAACAGAAAGATAAGTTAGCAGAGTACACAGTGTTTGTCCCAAGTGGAAGGAACAGCCCATTCTGAGCCTGTGTTAGGGTTCTGCAGAGAGATAGAACCAACAGGGCAAGGTATAAACATATGAGAGAGAGTTGGTGTGGGAACTGGTTCATATGATATTGGAGACCTACAAGTTCCCATCTGCTAGAAGAAAGAACCCAGAAATCTAGCATTGTCATCTAGTCCAACTCTGAAGAACTGAGAGTAGGAGGGCTTGTGGTGTAAATTCCATTGTCCAAGAGCAGAAGGAGTTAGCAGTTGCAGCTCAAGAAGAGAGAATTTGCCCTTCTTCCACATATTTTCTGGTATGCTTGCTCTCATTGGATTGAATGATGCCCATCTACACTGGTAAGGCTGATTCTCTTTACTCAGCCTGATGACTGAAATGCTCGCCTCTTCTGGAAACACCTGGGCACAGTGAGGGAATGTCCTAGCTGTTATCTGGGCATCCCTTGGCCTAGTCAGGTTGGCACCTAAGCCACCACAGAGGCCAGGGTTGAAGGGGAGGTTGCATGCATTCCAGGACCGTGAAGAAGACTACTGCAGTTAGAGGCTCAAGCGTGAGTCGGAAAGGAGAGATCACAGAAGTGAAGCTGGAAAGGTAAAGAAGGAGCCGTGTGATAAAGTGAATGCCTTGGTGTTTTTCTCTCCTTAAGGAATCTAGAATTGATCTTGAAAGCAATGGGAAACTACTAAGGGGTTTTGAACCCAAAAGTCCTAGTGAGATTTACATAACAAAATATGGGAGTGCGCACAGAGAAGGGGAGACAGGAGGCCAAGCGTCTGGTTAGGGGGCCATGGCATTTGTCTGTGCTGGAGATGGTAGGAGCCTGGGTGAAGGTAGCAGCAAATGAGAAGGAGAGAACTCAGCTCAGGGGACCAAGCAGCCTGTGGTGACAGATTGGGAAACAGCACATACACGCCTTGAAAATATCATCCTCATTCTCTTGTGTATTCTCCTCCCCCAGAAATATGCACAGCAATTCTTTGAAATGCAGATACCCGGACTTTACCCCAACCTGCTGAATTAGACTCTCAGGCACAGGCAGCTTTACCACCAATGAATCCTAAGCACATGAATGCTCGAGGCGACTGCCTGGCCCTATATTGATGAGAGCACACGGACATCCTGGGGCACATTGTTCACCCTTTAATGCCATCCCATGATGACGCCCTCAGGAGCTGGATATGATTACTTCTCATATCCAGCTGAATTCAGCGGAGGTCTTCAACCCTATGGGGTATGCAAAGATACCCCACCCCAAAAGCCCAAACCAGTATAGAGCCATCTAACACTGAACATAGCAGGGTGTGTCCCCAGGATCTAAGAAAACCTTTGAGGGATAATTTGACATCCCACCTCGTATTTCCCCAGAAAAAGTTGAGACAAGTTCTTTTGAGAAGCCCCATAGAATAATAAATACCGTAAGTACTTTCTGCAGAGATGCCACCATTACCTGGGCTTACAGCTATAAGGGCAGAGTTGTCAGAGTAATGCATTACTCAAGCGAATGTAGATGTGGAGAAGGAGAGAAAGATGATTGTTTTAGCTTTGTGAAGAACAGTGTGAATGTTCATATTTGAAACCATTGAAGTCTCTCAAAGCTTAATTAGATACGGTTCTTTATTCTTGTACAAATCCACAGATCACCACATCTCTAGTTTATCAGCAGATTGGTGGAGCTAATACTGATGGTGCATGTGTTTACACGTTTGACAGTTTAAATTCTATATTTAGCCCTCCCAACAATTTTGCAAAATAGGTGTCATGAACTGCATTCTATAGGTGATCTAGACGGTGCCTGTCCAGGGTCACAAAACTAAAAAAGGAAATTATGTTAGGGTTCTCCAGAGAAATAGAGTGTGTATGATGCACACCACAGAGAGAGAAAGACAGAGACACAGACATAGAGATAGAGAGATAGGCAGGGATTTGTTAGTTGTTTAAAAAATCATCTCACACAAAATTGCAGCAGGGAAACTGGAAACTCTGGAAAACCAAGGATGTAATTTCATTTCAAGTTCAAAGGCCCAGAGTAGCAGAAGGTGTAAGTTCAATGCCAAGAGCTGGCAGGTTTGAACCCCAGGATGTGTGTGTTTGGGTCAGTACAGATCCAAAGACAGGAAAAAGCCCATGTTCCAGGACCAGGCAGACACAGGAAAAGTTGCCTCTGGCTTGCAGGAAGGTCAGCTCACTAGATGGAGCCCATCCATACTGGGCAGGGTCATCTGCTTTGTTCTTCCTGAAAAGACAGAAGTTAAGTTCATTCTTTAAATTCCCTCACAGCTATACCCACAGTAATGTTAGACCAAATATCTGGGCACTCATGGCCCAGTCAATTTAACACATGAAGTCCACCAGCAGTGGATAAGATGACTTGTTATCTCCAAAATTCTCAAATCTACCCTAAAGTACCCCACTCTAAACTATCTCTTGTTTCAAAGTTAAGGGTTTTTCTCTTGTTTCAAAGATACAGATTTTTCTTTTACAAATAATGTATTAGTTATGATTCACTTTTAAAAATTAATACTTGAGCCTATTCAAATAAAAAATTTCTTTTAACAGCTTATTTATTACTTACATAATTATCACTCTTCGCCTTCCATTTTCTGTTATTTTGAGCTGCTAGGAATGGTTGGCATATAGATTTTTTTGAGCTACTTTCTGCATTGCTGAGGTTTGGGGAACACTAAGAAATCAGAATTATGTAACTCACAGCTTGACCTCATGATGAAGCAGAGAAGCCAGCCTCAAATTTCGTGATGCCCCTGATATTCTGAATAATCTTAATTTTGTTAGATCAATGACATGAAAGTTTTTCTGGCTGCCATTTTAATCGATTTAATGAGACTGATTCAGCATAAATGAGTGCACTAATAATTATTAACAGTGACCACAAGGGTTTCAAGTGTCTGCTATGTAAGAGGTGATGTGGCTTTGATTTAGATGTTTGAAAGCTCTTTCCCAGCTGCATTAGAGGAACAAAAATGGATATTATCACTCTAAACTGTTAGGGCAGTGTGTGGAGATACTGAAAGTATTTGAGAAGTGTTTGAGTGCTTTTCAGCTCCTCTCAGCTCACGTTGCTGGTGCTGTGATTCACGAATACTGTAAACTGCATAAATGGATATTTATCCTTCTAAGAATCGGGGAATACAATTTGCCTTCTGTCGTTGATGTCCCTAAAATTCATACCACATCACACCACACCACAGAAAGAATAAAGAAATCATACCAATTTTGTTGACCTAAAATTGTTTCATATTTTTTCAAAAATTAATCCTATCCTGAGACTTGGATAATTATTTTCCTACAGAAAGAGTTTTACTCTCATAATTTGGATTTGACCTGTATTAAAGCACAAGTAAATAGTCTTTGGATTTTCCCCTCCTTTTGAAAGTTTAAATCTTGATTACTTTTCGTTCTTTCTTTCTTCCTTTTTTCCCTGACTTCTCTTCCCTTCTCTCCTGAGCCCCTCCTTCCAGATGTGCTCTTTCACTGGAGAATCTCTCAGCCCGGGGAAGAGCTATTAGAAATTTATTAATTAAGAACCAGTTTCTGCTCCTTTGTCAGGGATAATCATTTGTTTTAGAGCTGATTCTCTGCCTTAATTAAATGAAAATGTCAGTCCATCAAATGGATTCATTTATATTTATTTATCTAGTTCTCCAGGCTTGAATTTCTTAGTAGGGACTTAAGCTCATCACATTTGCTCACAGAATGAACTGAAAAAAAAATGTGTCTTACATCAGTTTAAAAGACTCAGAGAGATTACAACGCCTGGAGGAAGTACTGCATAAACAGAACTATGACTCACAAATGTGTGAATGGTTTTCTCATGGCACTGCTACCTGGTTGTGTCTTGGTTACTTTTCTCTCATTGCTAGAACAAAACATCCAACACCCAAAATGAAGGAAGGAAAGGTTTATTTAGCTCACTGTTAGTGGAGATTTCAGGCCATAATCAGCCGTCTCCAAGGCAGGGTGGCCTGGCACTGGGGCAACACTTAAAGGCGGCAGTCAGAGCAAAAGGGGGGAACAAAAGGGAGTATAATATCTTCCTTATATTATACACAGGCCACCCCCACCCTCCAGCTTGGGTGTAGCACTCACAAAACCTGTGTGCTCTCCTCTTGCCCAGGGTGAGGGTATTTACAAAGTAAGGACCCAAGTTCTCTGCTGAGTCTCTAAGTTAAACTTCTCAATTGATACAATGTATCAACAATAACAGGCTGCATATAAAGGTATATATTTGGGTGTGTTTGTGCGCACACATGTATCTGTGTGTACTAAGCAGGAAAGTGAGAAATGCCTATCACAATGGTCCATTTGAACTTAAAAGGTCAAAGGTAATATGTTAACTGTGTGTTTGTATTTGCTTTTTCAAAATGCTAATTGATGGGGCAAGGTTTAAATTCTACCCAGTTTTCATGGTTTATATCTAGATGTTCCCCCAAAGCTTCATACACTCCTAGGTGGGGTTTTGGGAGACTGGATCTTGGGTTTGTGCTACTGGATCATGGGTGTAGGGTAATGCATTAGTTCACTGATTGGTTTAACATAGTTTTGGGTACATATAATGAACTAACTGAAGAGGAAAGAGCCAATTGGGGTATGGGTGACACCAACCACTAGGCTCATAACCTGCATAGAATAAAAAGGAAGGCTCCGTTGCTTCCTGCCTGCCATGTCATGAACTGCTCCCCTTCTGCCGTGCAGTCCTGCCTTGGAGCCAGCTGACTATGGACTGAAACCTCCACAAACTGTGAGCTAAATAAACCTTTCCTCTTTTAACTTGTGGGTGCCAGATATTTTGTTCCAGTAACAAGAAAGTAAGACACTATTTTCCCCACCAGTTTTAAAGAATTATTTATCATGTGTAATCTGTACATCTACCATTATAATCAGTGCTTTAATAGGTTAAAATGAAATTTACATTTCTTCATTCAGCAGCTGTTCCTGAGTGCCTACTATGTGTCTGGTGAAGTATTGGTAATCAGTGTCATGAACAATGCCTTCTGAATCTATGCTGTATGGAACATACCCATGCTATGTCTGATATAGAGTAGGTACATAACAAACTGAATGAGAAAATAAGTGAAGTACTCTTACCAGGGAGAAACAGTAGCATTACAGCATTAGTTTCCGGAGGTCCTCACAGGGAAGTGTACAGGCATAAGGAACGTACACTGGGAACTGGCCAAGCCAGAGAGGTGTCCAGCAGAAAAGGAACACAGGTACCAAGATCAGGAAGTGATCTTGGTGTAAGAATCAGAAGTGGTTAGTGTGAGGCGAGGCTGAGGAGCTGTGCCAGAGCTAGATTTCCACAACTGTTGGTGTCATTGAAAATATGCCACAATCCCGAGAACTCTAGACACCCATGGCAGAGCCTCAAGTAGAAGAGTGGCCTGATTAGGTTTTATTTTGAGATCAAAACTCTGATTGCTCCATAATGGAATATGGAATAGACTGGGAAGAGGAAGCTTATATTGTTTTTCAGTGCCAACCTTCGCAAATCACCACAACTGTGTTGCCTTACAGTTCTTAGAGGTCGTAATTCTGAAATGAGTTTCCTTGAGCCACACTCAAGATATTAAGGCAGTGTCCCCTCAGGGAATGCAAGAGAGAGTCTCTATCATTGCTGTCCCCAGGGAAAGTGTGGTGGCTGGTGGCCTTCATCCTCCATCTTCCAAACTCCTGGTACCAAATTCTGTCTTGGTTACTTTTCTCTTGGTGCTGAGACTAAATATCCAATGCCCAAAGTTAAGGAAGGAAAGGTTTATCTAGCTATCAGTTTACAGAGGTTTTGGTCTGTAATCAGCTGGCTCCTAGGCAGAGTGGCATGGCACTGGGGCAACACTTCAAGGTGGTAGAGGACAGAGAAAGCAACAAGAGTACAAAGGGGAGCACAAACCGCTTTTCCTCCCTTACATTGTATACAGGCTACCTGCCCTAGGGTGGGTTCTTTACACTCTACCATCTCTGTGCCCTCCTCTTGCACAGGCTCAGGATGTTTATGAAGTCAGAACCCTGGCTCCTGCTGAGTCACTTAGCTAAACTTCTAGACTTCTCAAGTTGACACAATGAATCAACTGTCACAACATCCTGGAGCATAAGTAGCCACCCCAGCATGTCCTCCAGACGCTAGGATGGACTACTGAGTTACGTAGTGAAGCTTCTAAACTTCTCAAGTTGACTCATTACAGTAGTTCATGGCAGTATTATTGTTAAGGTAGAAATAACCCAAGTGCCATTCACTGATGCATGAATAAATAGAAGAAGAGTGTAGTAGAATATTTACTCAGCCTTTAAAACGAGTGAAATACCAGTACACCCTACCACATGGGCAAACCTTGAAAATCCTATGCAGAGTAAAAGAAACCCGTCACAGAAGACCGTGTGATATGTCATTCCATTTGTACAAACTAGCAAATCCATAGAGACAGAAGAGTACATTAGTGGTTGGCTGGGTTTGGGAGGTGGAGGGCTTGTCTATAGGATGATGGAAATGTTTTACCGGATAATGGTGATGATTGTGTAACCTTGTGAACATAAAAAAAACCCATTGAAGTGTATATTTCAAAATTATTAAAATGGTGAATTTAACTCAGTTAGGAATTATGAGGCTAAGTCTGTGAATTGTGGTCAGCTCTGAAGATTCTACCTGGAAAATATGACCTGTCCAGGCTCCCACCTGGAGGGCGGGCAAAGCTTATGCTTATGTGTGATTCTGTCCATGCACAAGATCATGCTGTAAGGCAAAGATGAAGTAATTTTGAATGTATGATGATGGCCCCAGTCATTTGATTTGATTAGTGACAAGGGCGATCATCCTGGGTGGATCTGATGGAATGAAATCTCTTAAAAAAAGGACTGGGTCTGCCCTTACATTAGAGAGCTTCCCTCCCTGGCTTTGAAGAAGTAACTGACCAGGCCTCAAGAGGGCTGCTTGGAGCCACCCACTGTCTCGAGAAGATGAGATCTGCCTTCCGCCAACAGCCAGCAAGAAAACAAGACCCCTCATCCTGCAGACACTAGGAGCTGAATGTTGACAGCAACTCAAATGAGCTCACAAGACGAGCTTTCCTCACTGAGGCTGCCTACGTGACTACCGGCAACCACACTGAGATTGCAGCTGATGAGAAAGAGGACACAGGTCGGCCACGGCAGGACTTTGACACACAGAAACTGTGAGATCACACGCATGTGCTGTGCTAAGCTGCTAAGTGCTTAGTGACTGCCTGGAAAGCCAGTGCACGCTCTTCCTCCCTCACGTCGCCGTTCTTCACGCCACTCACTGCTTGCTCTTGAGTCCACGTGTGTGTGGTGTCCGTGTGTCTCCTTAAGTGATCTGTAGGCAGAAGTGGGCTGAAAGGGCTAGAAAGTTGAGTTTGCAGTGACTTAAGTTATTTCATAAAACAGGCACAACTTTAATCATTCAATAAAGCTTTCTTTGGTCTTTTTCCCGGTATAATGAGAGCTAGGATCGTGATGGCCTGGCAACCTTGGTTGTGAAGGCATCGTGCTGGCAGTCAGTTGGTCCCTTGGGTCAGTCTAGCATCGGGGTCAGGAACTGCCAGAACTTTTATTTCTGCATCCTTAAAATAGCTCTGGTAGATACTAAGAACTGTGACAGTAAAGATAATTGAAATAATTATTGCTGAGACTCCAGGAGACCCATTCTGTTCAAGCCCTGGGCTGAGAAAGAAAAGGTTGGGAAAGAGTTGACTTCTTTATCTCTCAATATGACATTAAGGTCATCTCTCTGCTGGAAATTTCACTCCCCAGGTGGGGAAGATAAGGCAGCTGGTATCTCTGGTGCTGACCAGGGGAATGGCTTTCGCTTGGGAACTCCATCGAGGACCTTACTGGGAAATTCATTTAGTATTCAATTGAATAAACAGGTTATGCATTGCTTGTTATGTTCTAGGTATGTACTCAGCCCAAGGAAGCCCCTGCCTTTCAGCATCCTGTAGCCCAGAGTATTCCAAAACCTTAGACACTTGATTTCTCTGGATCTTACTAGAATTGGCCCATAGACCCTTAGTCCAGAAGGCAGGGTGAGTAGCAACATTAGCAGTAATCACAGCCATTATTATGTGCTTATTATGCACCCACACTGTTCTACGCACTGTCATTTGATCCTTATAAAACTGTAAGATGGGACCGACTATTATCTTTGTTTTTCAGATCCAGAAATTGAGGCACAGAGAAGTTGGGTGACTTGAAACATGGCACATGGTTTTAGACATGATGAAGTAAGGATTCGAGCCCAGCCACCCTCCAGGAGTGTGATGCTTGTCATGTTCATTGCTATAACTCTGGATACACTAACTATATTTCACTACTACTTTTTGCTGGATGTTAAAGTTATACCAGGGAACACAGAATAAATGGTTCCTGTCCTGGCAGGCTGTAGAATCTGGTGGGAAAAGATACTGGTTTTCTAGGGCCATTGTAAGGAAGTGCCACGGGTAGCTTAAACAACAGAAATTTATTTTCTCTCTCGTTGAAGGCTGCTGGTCCTACATCAAGATATTGACAGGCTCGTTTCCTTCTGATGCCTCTCCTTGGTGGCCTGGCGGTGGCTGACTTCTCCTTGTGTCTTGCTATGGTTCTCCCTCTGTATCTATAGTCCTGTCCACTCACCTCATGAGCAGAGTTGTATTGAGATGTGTCTCTCCTAGTGTGCTCATTTTCCTTAGTTTCCCCTTTAAAAACTCTAAATACCTTTGCATTGTAAGGTACTTTTGGTTAAGGCTTCAACATATGAATTTTGGATAAGAAACAAGTCGGTCCATAACAGAGATAGTTGCTAAGAAAGGAAAAAAATACACATACACACACATGCGCACACATGCACGCACACACACTCAGATCAGTGGTGGTGAGCCTTGGCATGTGTGCCCCAGCAGGCTGTTTCTACCACTGAAAGTGCTGAAAGGTTCGCTGTCGCTGCTGTAGATGCTCCTTGGTTTACACTGCAGTTGGGCACCAGTAGAGCCATCATGAATTGAACACATTGTAAGTCAAAAATGCTTTTGCTCCACCTAACTTAGTATCATGGCACAGCAGATCTTTATACTGTGTCAGCCTCATGGAGACACGACTGACTAGCAGCTGTGGTTCCGTGCAGCTACCCAACACCATAAGAAAATGTGGTAACATAGACCACATTAAAAATGTGAAGTATATTCAAAGCAAAACATCAAAAACCATCATTGGTTGGGCTTTCTGTCTCTGTCTCTGTCTCTGTCTCTCTCTCTCCCTCTGTGGTTGTGCATTGTTCACCAGTGGGGCTCTATCCTAAGAGATGTGTCACTATCTGACTTAGGAGTTGTGTGAACCTCGCGGAGCAGTGATGACAAGCCTGTGGCACATGTGCTGCAGCAGGCTGTTGGTATCATTAAAAGCTCTTAGGTTGGGCGTCGCTGTCTAAGAGCAGATTTGCACAAACTAAGATGGCAGCAGCACTAGGTGATGTGATACCCCGTAAAGTCTATCATTGGCCGAGATATCACTGTGAAGCACGTAACTCTGTGTATGCGATTTGACATCATAACCTGCATTGGTTGACTGTAGCTACTTTTTAAAAAAATTTGTTTTGTATCTATAACTGTCTAACAGTGTTATTCTTATTTCTGTTCTCTGAACGTTATCATACTCTCATCCTTAAGTTTGTACTGCTCTTGAACATCTCGCCAGTCAGCCCTTTTTCTTAGTATTCTGAGCTATGTGTGCTCCCAGGTGAATTTATTCTGCTTTGGTCTCTACACCATTTATTTGTTTTCAGGTAGTACCTAGTTTGACTCATAATGACAGAAAGAAAAAGCATACGAGGGATAGCAAAGCAAAACAAAATTACATAATTATAGATGTTAAAATTCAGGTTTTATACAAACTGAGATTTTTTAGATAATGACTAAGGAAGGCCAAGATACAGATAAATAGACTATTGAAAATTATCTGAACCTAATGAAAAGTCAACATAAATTATTCTGACTGTCTGAAGCTGGGTAGATTTTTTTTTTTTTTAAGTCTGTGGTAAGGGGCCTGGGAGGTGTTGCGGCACCTGAAACAGCTTTTGCTGTTGTCCAGCGCAGGGAGCTGGCCCCGTAGGAGTTGTACTGTCCTGTCCAGCAGCAGCCTCCTCGGTTAGCACATCTGTTCCCAAAACCCTTCTTGCAGGACTGAGGTGCCCATGTAGACTGCTAAATGTGTTCAAAGCTGTGCAGCAAAAATGTGAAACGCAAAGAAGGGTTGTGACTTAGACTGGGGAGTTACTCGTGACCTATGGTAAATTTTAAAAGGACAAATAAGTATCAGCCTGCCGAGGAGCAGAGAGAGGCAAGGAAATGGGGGAAAGCGTGCACCAACTACGAGGTACAGAGCCCAGCATTTTGTAGCAGCTGAGGAAAGGCCCTGTGGCCAGGACACAGGAAAAGGCCAAGTCCCACAGAGCCTCACAGCTTCATGAAGGACTTGGAATTGCGTCTCAGAAAGTACAGTGGGAGGCTCTTAGAGGATTTTTGAATTAATTTATTTTTATTTTATTTTTAATTGATAAGTAATTATTGTGTATAGGGAGTTGTGATTCATGCATGCATTGTACAAAATGAAATCAAGATAACTATTTCCTTCATGCGAGAACATATGGAATCTACTCTTTCAGCAGCTTTGAAGTTTACATTATTACTAACTAGTTCCTGTGCTGTGTAGTGGATTACTAAGTCTTGTTCCTCCTGCCTAGCTGGATGTTCATACCCATTGACTAACATCTACCTTTTTGAGTTTAAGCTGGGAGGGGGGGGTCTCATTTACGTTCTAAAAGATTGTGCTGACCACTGTGTATAGAATGAATTAGTTAAGTATAGATTCAAAACGAGGACCAGCAGATTGTCCGGCTTTGCAGAAATTCAGGTGAGAACAGGTCATGATTAGCACTGTAGTAGTGACCCCTCAACTGACCTGGGATGGGTCTGTTTGTAGTTAGTCAGTAACACATGGAAACGGATCCAACGTGGAGGAAGAAGGAGACTCTAAAGTGAGTCCAGGGGCCTGTCCTGAGGCACATGACACTGGAGGAGCCAGCAACCAGTTGGGGGAGGCAGAGGGTTGACCTGGAAAGGAGAAGGTCGCTTGTGGGTTGGCAGCTCAAGCTCCCTCTGAAACACCTGAGAGAGAAGGTGCCAGAGTGTGGAGCTCCGGGAAGGGATCTCCACTAAAAACAGAAGTTGGGACCAGCAGAGTGTGTCGCACATGCTGTGGGAATGGTACAGACTCTCAACCATTCAGCATTCCTGAGCCTTACATCAGATTTTGTTTTATGTAAAATAAGAGAACTAGAGGTGCAGAATCCAAGGGTCCTCATTCACTGAGACGCAGGTTAGTCATTGTACCCAGGGTGAGTCTCTTCTGCTGAGACTTTATTCAGATGAATGTCTACGGAGGCCTGAGAGAGTCAAGAACATGTGCGGTCTAAGAGAGACCGCAGAATGGCACAGGGAGCTCCCGGACCCAGCACTGCTTTTGCCAGCATCAAGCCAGACTACTAGAGTGCCTCAGAGGATGAGTCCAGCCATCTGTGTCAGTTCTCATCCCAGCTCTGTCCCCTCCTAGCTGTCTAATCATAGACAAAGGGAGCATCCTTGCTAACAATAAGCTCTCTGCTAAGAATGCCAACAGAAATACCTAGCTCACACAATTGCTGTGAGGATTAAAAGAGATATTTTTTGCAAAGTGATTATTACCACAGATCTCAGTAAATGCTAGATAATAAGTGGATCTGCCTCTAAGAACATATTCTTCCCTGAGATTAGGGTAAAGATGAAACATACATTTAACAAGCTTGTTCCAATGAATTATGCCCTGGGTTTTGGTTAAAATTCTACTGTCATCTCAAGCCAGTGAAATGAGAGAAGACAGTGTGGTACTTGTGGTTTTATCACTTCCAATAAATTGCTCAGACACAGGTCAGTTTCTTTGCCAGCCAGCATCACGATCAAAGGGACACCAATATCGAAAGACAGCTGTTCATCGCGAACAATTCCAAGGGGTGGTACAGAAGCATCTGTTTGCACCCTTGCGTTTGGGCCTTAGATGAGTTCTTCCTAAGGACACAAGGCAGACGTTTTGCAGGAGAGAGTCTCTTTCCAGCATTGCTGTGGATCTAGGAGAATCCCCATCATCCCTTCCTCCAACCTGCCCCATTTGTGCCCTGGCTACTGTTTCTCATCGCACCTCCCATTTGACTCTTCTGCTGAGAAATGGCCACAGTCATTACCCAAATCTTTTTTTACTAAGTATCTCCTGTGTGCCCGGCACTGTTTTGATTCAAAATGGAAAAAGCAAACTACTTTTTCCTGTTTTTTTTTTTAATTCTTCAAATATGATGTAACTGAAAAACAAAACTAGAATATTTGATTTAACATGCATTTGAGCACTTTCTTTCCCTCTCATTTTCATAATATCTGCTGTACATTTTGGATCTCATTATGCTTTCAGGTTTTTTTGGTTTTTTGTTTTTTACGCTAGGGAGACAATATGCTATGTCATACCGAATTCAGTGCTCTTAGAACATCTGTCCGAGAGAACGTTTTTTAAATTATGGGAATGTTTTAGATCTACTCTGTTTAACTCACTGGCTACTTATAACTATGAAGTACTCAAAATGTGGTTAAAGTGAATGAGAAACTGAGTTTATTATTTAATTTTAATTAATTTAAACTTAAACAAGAGGCTACCAGCTATTATGTTGAACAGCACAAATCCATCTCTCTGAAAGAGATGATTGTGGAGTCCAAGAATTCAGGAAAGAAGTAGAAGTTCTGCCCAAGCTTAGAAATAAGGAGAAAACTGAAGGACACTCCACCGAGGGCAAAGGAAGGAGGAGCAAAACTGAGAGGGAGAGAAAAGCGTGTGGTTTATGAAAATCACAGAGGGAAAGGAATTCGGAGAAATAGGAGACTGTGAGACGCTATTCAGAAAGAAATTTCTAGCATCTAGACCATTTTTCAGTTTTGCAAACTTGCTATGAATATTTTACCTCCATCAAGGCTCCTGTTATTTGGCATAGGGGTTGCACAGTTATGATGTTTCTGCAATTTTACAAATAAATGATTTCCGTGGCATTGTACCATACAGCCTGGAAGCTGTTCCTTGTAATGTTCAATAGCAACTCTATGGGAATTGAAGAGACTTCAAAGAAGCAATTGCTTAGCGGAGGTGAAAGGAATGTATGGGACTGCATAGGCATGGAGAGGCTAGAAAGAGATGGGGGAAGAGGGAAACCCTTTTTTAAGAGTTCTAAAAAATAGTAAGCTATTTTGGGCTGCTGTAATGGAACACTGTAGATTGGCTGACTTAACCAGGCACAGTGTGTTTCTCACAGTTCTGGAGGGTTAGAATCCAAGAGCAAAGTACCCACAGATCTGATTCCTGTAAGTATCTAATTCCTGGTTTTCAGGCAGCTGACTTCTTGCTCTTTTACAAAGCCACTCACCCTACTACGAGTTCTCCACCCTCTTGACCTGTGACCTCCTGAAGCCCAAGTACTAATACATTGGTGATTAGGGTTTCAATATACAAGTTTTTCAAGAACACAAACATTGATTTCATAGAAAATAGTGAAATAGAAACTGTTTAAATATCTAATTTTTTGGCTAAATTATAACAGAACCATGCAGTGGAATGTGATGTAGCATTGAAATTACATGAAATAATATAAAAAAAATCTTCATTAGATATTAAGAGAAAAGAATATGACAACAGCATATATAGGAAGATCAACATATTATTTTAAATAGTGATATTTAGAAAAGTGTGAGTATACATTATTCTAACACAATACTGAAAAATACAGTAGGATTGTGATAGAGTTTCTCTACTTGGGGCTTTAAGGGTGATTTTTAGTTTCTTGGTATTCATCTGGACTTTTTAGATTTTCTAGAGAAGCATAATTAGTGCATTTTTATAATCTGGAGCACGGTTTCTGTTGTTTTGTTGTCTTATCTGCAGAGCTATACTGCAGAAAGGCAAATATGTGATGGAATCCTTTTTCATCAGCCACTCACTGGCTCTCCAGTCAAGGTCTCACTGCACACCCATTTCAGCAGTGAGCAGGCACCCGAGCACCATTTCCTAATGCGATAGACATGGGATGAGTCAATAAAATGCTCTTCTTTTAAAATATTCCACTGAGAAACCCTGAGGTCCTGGAGAATGGCCTGATTCCCTATTGATCTTTTTATTGCCTCAATTATTTCCTCAATCGCACTTAGTTAATTTAGATCCCCACCAACCACCTTCCCCACTGTCTGTTCCATTTGGTCTCTGTTAAATATGAATCTTTGGTGGCACTTCCATTACTAAATTGACAGTTGCATAATGCTTTATTGGCATCTGTAAGAATGGAGCATATTTCTTGGGAACCATGGAGATGATACTCATTTTTTTTTTCTGAGCCAGCTAAGCATAACCAGTGTTTTTTGCTCTTGTAATCTTAATCTTAAAAACAGCAATCCGTCTGTTTCATTGTTTCATTCTTTCCTAATAGAAGAAAATTTCCCCTACTGTCTCACTGATCTACAGTCATCCGAGCTCGATGGACTCTTGTAAACAGAATTAACTCCAGTGATTTGATGACTTTTCATATTACTTATCATTTCAATAGAGCTACTCACTCTCCCAGGCTTGCTTTTCTAACCCCCAGCTGCAGCCCAATTACTAGTTCTTGGATGACTGCATCTGCAGCATTACTGCAGTGTTTGCTTGTAGTAGATATTAATAAGCAGTTTGTAAGTGTTCATGGTGTTAAATGCATATGAGGATTATTGTTGATAAGCCTAATTGTAATCATAGTTTTGCCACTTGCTAAGTTAGGATTCTGGTGGTTGTAACTCACAGAAGCTTCAGTAAAGCAATGAGGCTTGGTCAGATAGCGCCATACACATACAGGAGAGTCTCTGACATGTCAGGGACAACGCGGCAGCAGGCCTGCATGAAGGATTAAAATCGTGAACTGTAAAGCCAACCAGAATCCCAACCATAGGCTAGTCTGATTTCTCTCATTTCTGCTTTTCACTCTGTTTCTTTTTTCTTTCTTTAAATATGATTCCCACCCCCAGCCTCCATTGCTCACTTGACAGAAATACAAATGACTCCCTACTCCTTTCAGATTTCATGGCCATCACTAGAACCTTAACACTCACAAGTAGTTCCTTAATTTCCCAACTTCCTGTTCCCAATTGTGTTCTTCCATCTCAATTGCATATTCCCGGGTCTCTGGTCTATCTTGGATCCAAGCAGGAGCAGCCAGAGACAGGGCTGGACTGTTCTCCCTCACCATCTGGAGACGTTGTCTGTTCACAGATAGGGTAGAAAGTGCTGGCCATAGCTATGCAGTTGATGCTTTTGTTATACTTAATAAAGTACAGAGATAAAATTTTGCTAAATTCACTATCTCTTTTGAATTACTATTTAAAGGAAAATGATACAGTGCCTATACAGGTGGAGCCATGAAAAAAATGAATTTTTAATGTTTATGTCCCCTCATGGCAAGAAAGAACAATTTTTGTGTTCCTAAGAGATTGTCATGGAGATTGGCCAGGGAGATGATGTGTGATCAAAGGATATGAAGTAAAACATCAGAACTAGGAAGAAAAGAACTAGTAATGGCACCAAGAAAAGTAAAATAATGATGGATTAGGCTCTAACAGGTTGTCAGATTTCCTGTTGGGAATGTGTCTGTAGATTCCATAGTTATCAAGAATCTATGCTGTGTTCCCAACACTGTTCTGCACATACTTTATAATGCTTGAAGCCTGGAAATCTATTTTGAGGTGGCCAAAATACGATGAGCCTTTGCAAGTGGGTCATGCTGCATTGGATGCCCAAACAAAGGCATATGTGTATTTAGGCATCTAGTAGATACTTGTTAAACACCTACTAAGCTGCAAGGGAATCTTCAACACTGCAGTTACCAGACAGACCTTTGACCGAATCTCTGTATTGATTAAGATCTGGGGTGGTATGTACTTAATACACCTCTGGAATGCCTCTTCTCATTCTTTAACTCGTTAATTTTCAAAACATAGAAAATTCAAGTAGGTTCGTCTCTAATTCCCATTTTATAGAGAGACAAACAAGACTGGGAGAGTCTGGGTCAAGGCCATCCTCAAGGTCACACAGTCAGGGATTGTTTGGAGGAGCAAGAGTTCAATCCAAGATGTGTCAGACCACAAAGCGTTAGGTTTTCTTTCTTTAGCATTTGAGCTGTGAGTCTTGGCCTGCGCTCTTCATTTCCTGAAGGATTACATGAAGTGTAGTCCCGAGCTCCTCTGCAGGTTAGCAGTGACGTAGACCAGGGAATGGTTAAACCACCGTGTGGTTAGTACTGTGCCTGTGACAGTTTGCCAAGAGGCTCCATCCCTTCCAGCTGTGGGGCAGGGAGTGAGTTCTGTCTCCCCTGGGGCTCACTGACCTACTCAGGAGAGAAAGGAGCAAACAGACTTGCCTTCTAGGAGCTTCTGGGGAGCAAAAGAGTTGATAAATGTAAAAGTCCCGGGACAGTGGCCAGAACATCTCACCCTGTGCTCTGAGGAATCCCGCCTACTTTTTACACCAGCTGTACACACCCTGAAAAATCCCCCACTGTCCCTCTTCTTCCACATGACACTGCTGACTCTTCATGTGTCTCAGTGAAGGGTTGTTCAGGAGTCTAGAATGTTCCTCAGCTAGACAAAGCTGGAGAACGGATACAGAAAAAGTGTTACGGCACATTAAAGATTGGCTTTTTTTCCTGGTGGCAGTTTGTCATTTTTCAACTTGGCATCATTCCTTGTTCTCTCAAACACATAGATCTGTATGCAGCTTGATTCAGAGGGGATTTTCTTGTGAGGTGTGCCTCTTCAAGTGTATGGGTGAAATTGCCAGGTTTAATTGAAGGCTGTTTAGTCTTGCTCTATTTACAGTCAAAAGCTGATCATTTGCATTTGCTCTGTCCTAGACTCCCACGAAATTAACGGTGCCTCCTGGCCTGTGACAGTCCGTGTTTACTCCCTGGAGCTGGCCCCTGGATTTCAGTGGCCTCACATGCCAGGACTTCCTTAGGCTGGCAGCCAGCTCACCTGGGCTGCTACAGTCCTCAAATCCCCTTCATCTGTCCAGCCATGCCACAGTCTTGAAGGCACAAGAATCTGTGATGTGTGGTTTCCCTTGTTGGAGGGTATGGAGCAAAGCATCATAATTACTTGTACTAGAAAGAACTACATTGACTTTCAAAACATTAAAAAGCACAGTTGTAGCACTTACGTGTGCTGAGCACTGTTCTCATTTTACAACTAAGGGAAATAAGGCAAGCCGAGCTGCAGAAACTGGTCACACAGCGTCACTTCACTGACAGAGATGCAAAAAATACTCAGGCAGTGCAAGCCAATCGGAAGTTCTCTGCTGCTCTGCCTCCCTCAGAGGCTACCATAGCAACCTCCTTAACTTAATTGGTGAGTTTTCATGTAAAGAGCTCCTGACACGTGGTGAGACTATGGAAGTGCTAGCTGTCATCATTAGTTTATTTAATACCATGGTGAAAGCTTAGGCCAAGGAAGTGAAGGACTTTCATAGATTGAGTTCAGGATTCCCCAAGCTGTTTTCTGAAGAATACCAGTATCCAACAAGATGTAATAAGGACTCTATTTTTGAAAAAAAAAAATGATCATGGTCAAATAGGCCGGAAAAGTATTGGTTAAAAACATAAGTCTTGATCAAGCATGGTGGTACAACCCCAGCACTCAAGAGGCTGAGGCAGGAGGATTGCTGTGAGTTTGAGGCCAACCTGGGCTACATAGTAAGTTCAAGACCAATCTAAATTATGCAGTGAGACCCTGTCTCAAAATGACAAGAAAAAAAAAAGTCTTTTATGTTGTACTACTTCTCCTAACTTTAATAATGTGCTTTTTTTGATCTCCAAAAGGTGGCCATTGTATCCAGGGTCTGCCCACTTTTCCCCTACACTTTACACAGATAGACAACCACGGGGCCTGAGGTAGTTTTCCTTGGAAGGTCTTTCTTACAGGGTTAGCTCTTGCTGGTATCCGAAACGGGTTTCAGGAGGATTCCTACTGTTTCCTGACCACCGCACCTAAACTGGTTGTATCACCAGTGTCAAGAGACGCCTGCTTTCTGTCTGGGAGTCTAGAATCGTGGGCCTCGCCAGGCAGCGGAGGTTAAACGATAACATTGGGCTCTCAGGCTCCAGTGAGCTTCCCTGTGGATGCTTCACACACGTTGTCAAACTCCCTGTTGATGAGTTAAGCACATCCTTTGTCACTCCACTTGGAGGCTTGAGCACTGTTTCCGCTGAACGCTGCCCTGGGTACCTTTGTCTTTTGCTAATTTTGCTTTCTGTCCTCTCCCTGTAATAAATCTTAGCCATGAGCATATGCCGAGTCCTTTAAGTCCTTCTCGTGAACCACCAGTCCCAGAGATGTTCTTACCCAGGGACTCCCTTTCCTCACCAGGCCTCTGAACCCCTCGTGGATCTCTGGGCTTCTCTGTCGTACAGCATGGGCTGTGATGAGCTGTCCAGCCCTACAGGGAGGGGCAGGTGCGACAACACATCATTACTCTGAGCTTTTCGGTGAAATATGTTGGAGTTCTTCAGGCCTACCTAGGGTATTACCAACAGTTCTTCTCCTGGATGGGGCACATGGGTGAAATACACACTGACAGACCACAGTGGACTGCTCCAGCCTCACTGTCTTTTAGAATAATTGGGTAGGAAGGATAGGAATGGAACCAGTGATGGCAAGATACAGCCATCATTATATTCTCCCAGGTTTAGATTTAACTCTTTAACCCAGGTTAGATTATTGATGTACAGTTATGTATGCATAATACTTACATGAATGTGTTACAATAATCTGCTTTAATGGTTTTTTAAAAATATATAGCTGATCAGAAAACTCTACTGAAGGGACTCTGTGCCTTTTTGAGGCTCACGCCTTTGGCCGTGACATCCCCCAGCAGCCGTGATTTTTCCCCGAGTTCATTTTGCAGCAGCTGTTTCAAGGGTCTCCTGAGAGCAGGTGGGCTGCTCTGGTGCATGAAGAGCCAAATGGGAAGGGCGATTGGCCCCAGCATGTGTTCCTCCCAGCCCCTCTCCTGGTATTACTCCTCTCCACATTCCTCATGGCTCACTTGGCCTCCTTGTTGTGTTTTTCCACAGCTGCCGAAAGTTATATTTGCATATCCTCTGCTCTGGGTGGAGCGCTGTTTCCTGTGATCCGGTCCGCTCCATTTTGTTCCCCTCCATTGTCTGTCTAGACCAGCTGGCCTTGTTTTCCTTTGACCTTGTTCTCACTGCCCTTGTTGATCTGTTGCTAGATAAAGAGTCTTGCACCAGGAACCACCAGTTATTAGTTGATTAACGGACTCCTTGGTCGGCTGACTGCGGGACAGATGATTCTCTAAGCGGGTCCTCCACCTCACTGTCTCCACACCCCAAGGCTCTTCTGCATCCTGCCTCATGTGTGTTTCTTCTATATAATGTCTGTTTTTAATGTCTCCAAATCCCTGCTAAGGGTCTGGCTGGTCTTCTGTGTAACCCTGGGCCCTTCCTGGACCTTGGATCCCTGCTAGTATCTCTATCTGCAGTGGGCACCTTACCACTTACCATTTTATTGCTTATACATTTGGCACACAGTGATTGAGCTCCTCCTAAGAGTTATTCATCACACTAGCAAATAGGGATGCATAAGCAAAGCTCCTGCCCCCGAGGAGCTTACTGTCTCGTTGAGCAGCAACACATGGTCACACTACTCTTGATCCCATTGCTACTGCTGATTCTTCTCACCTCTGAACTCCTCAAGAGCAGAGAACTCCTCTTAAATTTTGTTGTACTTAGAGAATGCTAAATGCTCATAGTAAATAATGGTTAGGAATTCAAGAACAGATCCAGTTTGTGTCCTAGTTTTGCAGTTTCATAGCCAGGCTCGCCTCTATTCCTTCTTCTGTAAATCGAGAGCAGTTGTATCTATCTCTGATGGCATTCTAATAACTGATCTAGATAATGTTTATGAAACGTCTAACTCTAATCACATAAGTAAATGCTAGTCATAGTTCGTGCTGAGCCAACTTATGACATAATAGCTCATGATTTTTTTTTCCCCCCTGGAACTTTGGCCTTACAGAAACATTGGGAGATTTATCCTGATGGGCTAGATCCCAGCATTGTGCTGTCAAACCTCCCCGTTTGGGCCAACCTGAGCAGGATGGGAGGAATTGAAGGAGGGTGCCATTGTGAGTCAGAAAGGCAATGAAGCATGCAAAGACCTGCCAGGCTTTCTCTGCACAAGGAAGTGGATTTCCACATCCATTTTTGGCAAGAAGGTTTCTGTCCTCACTTGCTTCATTTGCTGGCAGTTACTAGATGCAGAGCAGAGGTTGACAGGAGGGAGAGTTTCCATGTAGTGCTCGTGTACTGTGTGCGGTGAGCTGCATACATATACAACCTCTGTCTTGCTGATATCCCTGCCAGGGAGATGTCCTTATTCCTACTTTACCGACTAGGAAGCTTAGACATGAAGAGGTTAAGTGAGCCCATTGTGGATCAGAGGCTTTGCCCTTTACATCAAAGGCCCTGCAGTAAATCAAATCCTTGAAGGTTCTGGCCCAGTCTGGCCTAATCTGTCTATGTCTCGTCTTCTGTAGAACCTACTCCCACTCAGCCCAGGAGGTCTGTGGTACCTAAGGAAACTCACAGCAGTCTTGCAACTCTGTTGTCCTTGTACCCCTCTGGGCCAGGACTAGTGCGAGTCCACTGGGGGCATTCACTCTCAAGCTCATGTATGCACAGTTTCGCTCAGTAATCCCACCCCATCCCTCCTGCTGACTGACCTGACATGCGGCTGTTGGAATTCTGCAGCAACAACTGCACAAAGACCTCAATCACCATGATAAGCAGGACAAGCCCCAGATTGGCTCACAGGCTGTTTGCTACACTTTCTCAGACTGCCTGTTGCTGTTTCTTGATGTTTCCTGCCCTCAGAACTGTCCCCCTTTCTCCAAAACTGCCTGCCATGGTTTGTTGCAATGACTTTTCCCTCCAAACCATAATGTAGCCAAACAGGCAGGAGAAGAAAGGGACCACCCAGGTCCTCCATTAATCCTAGAATATAGGTTTGAGCCTGCTCAGTCTGTGGGAAGTGGCTAAATAGAGGATGGTGAGGTCAAATCCTAGTGCTGGAGATTAGCACCCTGGGTGAGCAGGTCCATATCAGACAGGATATATGGGGAGGTGCACTTGCTGTTGTTGGAACCAAGGGCAACTGTCCTTATCTTGCAGATGAGGAAACTGAGGCCCTGAGAGCCATGATGACTCACTTCACTTCACTTCACTTCACTTAGCTAGCTAATGGAAAATGAGGAGTAGAAACCTTATTTCCTACTCTTCGTCCTTTTCTCACATTCAGAAAAATGGAGTCCACCATAAACTTTCTTCTCTTCACTCTGCTATTACCAGTGCCATCACCAAATCATAAAAGGAGAATTGATCCATGCTATTCCTGTGCCAAGTTTTACTCTTTCTCAAGGCCTATTTGTAAAATTAGTCTGTTCCTTATTACTATTCTGAAATACCAGAGGCAATTAACTTACAAAAGAGAAAAGGTTCACTCCCAGTGTAGAGAGTCATGTCCAACATGGGGCAGCTCAATGGCTTGGCTTCTTAAGAGTACAGCAGGTAGCAGTGGCAAGAATCAATATCAGGTGTGTGGGCCCATCACAAGGAAGGATGCAGAGAAAGAGAGGGTGCGCCAGTGGCATACAGTCCCTTTGGGAACACTCACCAGTGACGTATAGAACTCCCCAGTGCCCCACATCCCAGAGGTTCCAGCACCTACAGGAACATCATCCTGGTGAGCAAACCTTTAACACATGCACCTTTGGGAAACACTCTTACAAGTGGCAGCTCTGTCTTTGTACTTGGGTCTCCATAATGTAGTTCATGGAC
The DNA here is from genome assembly GCA_004027295.1 of Dolichotis patagonum. Taxonomy (NCBI): domain Eukaryota; kingdom Metazoa; phylum Chordata; class Mammalia; order Rodentia; family Caviidae; genus Dolichotis; species Dolichotis patagonum. The sequence goes on along the minus strand of PVJX010001474.1, from coordinate 23,207 downwards.
AGCCTACATCAGAATCGTCTTCAGCATTCATTCAAAATGGACAGCCCATAGTTCTAAGTCAGACAATTCCAGTGCTGTAGTTTAAAATCTACCAATTGGATTTGAAACTTTTCATATCAGTGATTTCTTACTTAGTTTCTGGCATTCTCTAGATTTTTCTTTCCTTTGCAACATGAAACTAGTACTTCCATTATCATCTTTTATTGCTGGTTGTCAGTCAGGTTTGATAAGAAATGAAAATCACTGTGCTTTTCATCAAACCATGATTTGGCCAGCATAGAAATTTGAGAAGGAAATTCTCAGAAGAGGAATCATTCAGTTTGCTTTTGTGGGTCATGATGGAGTTAATAGAGAAAGATTCCTCATTAACTACTGGTGTGTTTTCAATGAAAGGTCTCTTGTCAAGGATGGTGAAACACTCTTTAGATCTTTATTCTTAAGGTAGCAAAATATTTCCAAATACACATCAATATTTTCCTCCAACTTCTTTGTAAGAATCAGTTTGATACTGAAATCAGAAGGTGGATTCTGGTGAGTGCCAGTAGTGTTTGTAGATGTGTATATCTGACCCACACAGGGCTTCAGAAAACTTGCATTACTTGCCAACATGAAAAATTCAGAGGATTTAGTATTTTAAAAGATAAACTCTTTCCATTACTTTAAAAGTTCAAAATATTTTCACATTGGGTCTGTTATGTTATGTTACAGCATGTTTCTTCCCTCTCAAATTCACACATTGAAACACTAACCCCATTGTAATGGCATCAAGAGGATGGAGCCACTCCCAGATAGGATTAGTGCCCTATAAAAGGAACCCCAGAGATCTCTGTTATTTTCTTTCTGCCAGATACAAAAGAAGTTAGTGGTCAACAGTCTTGGAAACTAATCTTAGACTTATAGCCCTCAGAACATGAGAAATTAATTCCTGTGGCTTAAACCACCCAGTTTATGACATTTTGTTGTAGCAAACAGACTAAAACAGGGCAACAGTACAACAGTCCAGTATATAGAGGTTGCTCTGTTTACAGACATTAAAGATGTTTGTAAATTCTTTGACACCCTTCCTATTGAGAAGTGGACCTAAGGAACTCTCCCCTTGAGTCTGGAAAGGCTTAACAACTTATAACTTCTCTGATCAGTAAAATACAGCAGAGTTGATGTTCACTCAGTCCCAGAGACTACAACCTAAGAAGCCAGAAGTGCATCATTGCTCACTGTTGGGACACTCAGACTACCTGAGCCCGCTGTACTTTGAAAAGGCCAAGCTACAGAAAGTGACTCTGGAGGAAGAGTCAGGAAAGTCAGAAAGAGAGAAAGCAGAAAGATGAAGGAACGCTCCAGTGCCAGACACAGAAATGAAGACTCCATTTTGGAAATGAATCCTCCATCCCTGTGAGGGGTGGGCACATAGCTTCCAGATGAACCACCCCACTGACCCTTCACGAGTGCCTGAGCCACCAAAGTGTGACCAAAGTGACATGATTGTTCTAAGCTATTAAATTTGAAATCAGTATATCAAATAAAAGATACTCATATTAATTTCCTCTATTCTGACCCTTGTCTTATCCCAGCCTTATTTAAATTGCTTTACATCTGAGCTCCTAAAATAATTTGAGTTTGTAATCTTTATTTAAGCCATGGTCTTGAGATCCTTGATTTATGTCAATTTTTGGAAATATTAAAAGTATATGGGGCTGAGAATTTAGCTCAGTGGCATAAGTGCCTGCCTTGCAAAGGCAAGGTCATGAGTTTGATCCCAAGCATCAAACTAACAAACAGACAACCAGTACACTCATGTATATGCATGCATAATATGATCAGAACCTATGGTGAAATGTTTTAAATTTATGTAGTACAACTAGTATTGCCATTAATCCTTCCCAAAGTTACTTTCCCTCACTTCAAACATACACTTCAAACATACTTATCTCATTGTTCTTGCCCCTTTCTAAGCAGCTATGGAAATCCTCTTTCAGACTGTCTTTAGTTATACTGTCATGGCTGCCTTGGTGTCCCAAACTGATTCAGCGAGAGCTGGAAGTCACATGGTGCCACACCTCGTGAATCAGGAGGTTGAGGACACACTATAGTGTCCTTACAAGCGTGTCTTTCAGGTGGGTGGCACACAGCAGCAGCATTCACTGTAAGGACACTCATGAAAGAATCCCAGAGCTGCTTTAGAAAGTGCTGGACAGATGGGATAAGTGTGGTCAAAGTGAGGCTCAGTGTTTAGAGGAGGGTTAATGGCACCATGTCTTTTACTGTAATTAATTTTTTGAAATTGTGTGTGTGGGAGTATGCAGGTTCTTTATCTGTGGATTCAGCCAAATGCTGATGGAAAATCTCCATAAAAAAGAAAATTGCATCTTTACTGAATGTGTACAGACTTTTTTCTTTTCAGTTTTCCCTAAACAGAGCAATACAACAACAATTTGAATCATTTACATTATATTAGGCATTATTAAATAATCTAGAGATGATTTAAAGTATGTGAGCTGGTGGGTGCAGGCTGGATGCAAATGCCCCATGAGTTTATATAAGGGACTTGGGCATCCTGATTTTGGGATCCATGGTTGATTCTGGAACCAACCCCCTGAAAATACTGAGGGCCACCCCTACCTGACAAAAGCGGTTGTGAGAGATAGCAGAGCCCTGCAGATTTCTGTTCGCGGTACTTCATCTGCAGTGGACCACCTTGAGAGATCCAAGGCCCAGGCTTGGTCAGTGCTGGGTGTGGGTTTCCTTATGTATAAAAGGGCACCTGCCCATCATAGCTATTGGTGAGTCTGTGAGTGAGACAGCCCACCTTCCATGTTTATTCTGAGTGTATATTTGTGTGTTTTGTAACATTAGAAACATAGATACTCCGCGGTAGTCCAAGCTGTGTGACAAATAAAATGTCTGATTCAGTGTTGAAGCCTGTGCCTGACTCATACCTCCAGCTCTCAGTAAATACTTGTTGAATAAATGAATGAGCAAATGTCCATGCATTCGTCACCACAGTTACAAAGACAAATGAGACATAGTCCCTGCCCTTGAGGAGCTCACAGTCTATTGAACACAGGCAGCAAATTAAATACTGGTCATGCCTCTTGGGTAGCACCTTTTTTTTATTCAGAAACACTTTCATCTATGTGGAGCCACAGATGCAATGACCAGATAGGTGAAAACGTGCCTTGGAGGAGCCCAGCATGGGCCTGCAGGTGCAAACCAGCTCCCCGCAGAAGCATTCCAGCTGTGCTCAGTGACTGCTTGGGAAGAAGAAAGAGACCCCGCCCCACTGTGGGAACTGAGGCACAATGACTCAGAATCACCCTGGGGGACCCGCCAAAAACCAGAACAAAACTGCCGACGCATCATTCCATCAGCTGTGCTTGCACAGACTGCGCAGAAACAGCAGTGAGGCCACTCCCCGAAGCTGCAGCTAGAGAGGAAGGGTTCAAGACCCAGGGCAGACCCCAGCGAGCTGTTGTTTAAAAGCAGAGTCAATCTGAAGGCAGAATAGTGATGACGAGAGACTGGGAAGGGCGGCGTGGAAGCAGGTTCCAGGAGGAGTAAATTCTGGTATTCTGCAGCACGGAGGGCTGGCTGTAGTTCACAGTAACCTTGTATATATTTTATAAATACCAGAAGAGATTCACTCACAATGATAAGGAAACGGAAACATTAATTATCCCGATCTGATCAGTATGCATGGAGTATATCTACTGCAATTCGTACAGTACCTCATAAATATATACAATTATTATCTGTTAATTTAAAAACTTTTTAAATGTTTAAGTAGACAGCATTATTCACTAGGCTGATTTGATCACTACATGCTACACACGTATCAAATTATCATACTGTACTCAATAAATATGTGCAACTAGAATAATTGATTTTAAAGAGATGTGAGGAAGGCCCGGGTTTTGATTAGCCCCAGGAATTACCTTTTGTTCCTTTCCAAGTATGTTTGGCCAAGTGTCAACTTATACATTTCCCCCCTTGCTTTATAATTAATGACATTAGTGAAGTTGGATAGAGGGGAAGCAAGACCCTTGTGGCTTTGTTCTTCCAGTGACACTAGCATTCATGCAAATACATTGACACGATCACCACCTACAGTGTATTGATTAAAATGCATTTGGGCTTCGAAAGATGTCTTTTGTTTATGTCAGATGGTAGGACCAGTGAGTATCAGGAACCACGATGGGGGGATCTTCCCTGGCCATCCGTTGCCCAGACCTGGAGCTGTGCCCCAGCTCAGAAGGGCTGAGCTCTGCAGGTGAAAATGATTTTCAGTTAACAGAGGGGAACCTGGTGAACTACTTAACCAGTAGTCAATTCACTACCCTCCTTCAATCAACCATGGGTTCAATAGACCTTGGGTTAGTAGAAATCTATTAACTAAAGGTGAGAACAATAACAGAAGCAGCCAAACTCCTTTCCTCCTCACAGTTCTCACGGTTTAAAAGCTTATCGGTACCTTAACATTTTGGAAAGAAAATGTCATCTTTGTTATGAGATGGAGTCTTCTTTAAAGAGTAGCATTGTAGTCATTCAGCATTAGAATCCAAAGTTGGTGTAAACTGACTGCCTTAGCAGTTACATAAAACCATACGAATAAATTATTACTTACATAGCAACTGTAGGAGCCGTCAATGGGAAGTGTTCATTACTGTGTACATAGTAAGGCATCCACTGTGTGCCTTACCCAATTCTGGCTAAAGAGACCCACTTTAGAAAAAAGAACTTTAAGTTTTTAATCAGACATGCCTTACATTCTGATTGATTTCTGCCCTTTTACTTTTCACAATCTTGCCTTGACACGCGGAGCAGTTGTGAGCAGACCCTCACACTTAGCCGATGAGGGTCTGGGATCCTCTGTCCTGCGATGTTAACGCATTTAAACCTCAAATCTCATGATTTGGTCTTTGCATAGGCACCACCTTAAACAAGTGAAAGTTGGAGGCAACAGGAAGGTGAAATCGGATTAAAGAAGTCATGTCCAGATAGCAGGCTTGGTCTCCCTGCTCCTGCGGGGTCTGAATCAACAAGTACCTTGGGACCCAGGGCACGTATGGGGACAGTGATGTGCAAAAGCAGAGCTGGTGAGTGACGTGGATTACTGGTCCCCAGCCAGCAATTACTAGGGACCCGCTTGGTTGCAGTCTTGTCCTCTAATCTAGAGCGCTGACAATTTCAAAGGAGGATAGTCTGGAGAGAATTCCTGAAGCATGAGGTGCTCTCTTCCTCAATTCATAAAGACGATTCTGCCATCCTAAAAATCATAGACCCAAGAGGAGCTTTGAAAGATCGCATTGTCCATGGTCCCATCTTAGGTACAATCACAAGTAACCCATCCATAAAAGATATCAGCGTGCCTGTTTTTAAGCCTTCACAAAAAATAGAGTGTCTGGCTTTTCTTGATAACTTCTCCTGATGTTTAATTACCTGGAAGGAAAATCCTGATTTGGGTTCGGAGTCAGGCAGAGCTGGGTTCCAATGCCTAGGCTGTCGCTGTCTGGCTGTCTGACTTTTAGTAGGTTACTGATCTTGTCAAATCCTGTTAGCTAATTTGCAACAGAGATAAACAGCAGGCTCCTTACATTCATGATATGTTTTTAAGGAATAAAGAGAAACATGTGCAGTACTTGTTACCAGCAGAGGGGACCCTCAACATGTGCTGCTCCCCTGTTCCTCTTTTATCTAGCCTGATACCCTCGTGTGGCTTTCTTCATGCTGTCCGGTCTCAGTTTGGGAGAGGATGTCAGGTATGTGATCATAAAGTAATGGTTAGTAGTGGGTGGACCTGGAAAATATAGAGCAAACTTTAAAAGAAAGCTGGCTTTCCATCTACAGAATAGCAAGATAAAAGGAGAAAGCACTTAGTATATCACCCAAGGTTGTGGGAGAGTTAGTACTCACTGAAAATCCTTTGCCAGATATTATTTGACAAATTAGGGCTTAGAGCAAAGTAGCTTTGTGCTAGTCCCCTTAAATAGTGAGGGAAGACAGTTCCTTGGAAATTAAGCATGTAGGAGTATTAGGGAAACAGGGAAAGATAGTAGCAGAGAGCTACAGAAAGTCATGTACATAGAGGAAATGGGACGTGTGGGTAAGATAGCAATAGGGGTGCTAGTTGAGCCCTAGGTAAAGGACCTTTGAGGAGATAGGTGTGTGCTCTTAAGAGATCTGGGAAGTTCCTCTTGCTTTAGAGGTGACTGTTCCTTCCAGGGCTAGAAAGTTTCTGGCCTCTGAGCTTAAAGTATACATGTAAAGATCCTCACCATTGCACAGGAGAAAGTATTTTTTAAAGATATTTGGATTTGAAAGGTGGTCTCTATAAGCAAAATGAAGTTAACTGACATTCTCACAGCACATGTTTTTGATAGTGTCTAAATGAGAAAATATTAAAAGAATTTTCAAATGTAGACAGTCACGAAGAACAACATTTTCAATTTCAAAGAATGGAAGACTCCAGAAGAGGTTAGAATTATGGTAGCTGTGATTCAGAACAAATTAGAGAAGAACTTCTTAGCACAAGAAGGATAAGAGGAGGAGAATAAAAGGAAGAAAGAGGAGAAGAAATCGCAATGACTTTCCTGCATGTCATAGATACAAAAGCAGACATCGCTCTGTTACAAAGTGAGCATAGTCATTCCTGAATATCGAAGAGCTGGGATTTAGCTCTCCATGTGCTTAATGAACCAATGAGATAGAGCATGCATATCCCATGCCAGGTGCAGTACTGAGGTCTGGCTTGATAGAGACAGCCACAGGCCAGGTCCTCAGAGAGCTCACCGATTCATGCCTTATGCTCAGTAACTAGCTGTTAAATAAATTCGTAGGCAGAATTGGGCAAACAGATTAATTAGAATATGATGATGTAAGTACTGATAGCTGCCGTAGCTCAGTGTTTCTATTTCTAAAAGTATGGATGAAGTAATTGGGGAATGCTTTAGAGAAGACATCTTGGCGACATCTTGAAAGATAATTATTGGTTTGTGGGCGGGACATTGAAGGGAAGGACACACATGCCAGAGGCCTGGTGCCTGGACTGCATGGACACCACACATAGCCTCATGGGAGTGAGTGCAGGTGACTGAGCAGAGGTCGAGAGGCCAGTGATCAGAGAGGACACTGGGAGGGTGAAATGCACGAACCCCAGTTCATTAGCCTCCAGTTCCTCTTGTTGAATGCTTTATTTACTATAAGTCCTGCTAGGTGTCACACTCCCCTCTGCTTTCCTGAAAATAGGACACTCCTTCATGGGTCTCATTTGCAAAAAATGTAAAATGAAGGAACCATCACTTATTCATTTCCTAAAAGATAAATTTTGGGGAGATATTTCCTCAGCCTGGAATCCCTCAGCGTGACCGTTAGGTATTTGTGAGCGTGCCTTCTCTTTCAGATGTGGCACGTGCGGGAACGTTCTGCATAAAGCTCAATGACAGCGTTGTTCCCTACTTACAGAAGAGTGGACTGAGCATCCAGTGCCAGTGAGAAGCAGCTCAAGATGCACTAGGGTCTGCAGTGAGGTTGAAGTCGTAGAGAATAGCGACTGACCACGGAGATCTGGCCAACTTGGCACACACATGTTATGTATCACAAATACATGCTTACAAAAATATACTTCCAAAAAATGTCAGCTGTGCCCAGAGACTCTGCGAAGCTCAGAACCTGCAGGAACATGCTTCGGGCAAATGCTACCTCTTAGACCTTCCCACCAAGAAGAGGTGAACAAAGGAAGAAGGGGTTGGGAGCTGAAGTGAAGCCATGCAGAGAATCCTTCATGCAATAATTTTGCAGGCACTGAGCTAATGCTGCAGGGCAAATACCACACATTCTCTGCCACCACACGTCCCGTGTCCTCGTCTGTGAGATAGTCATTTCCTCAGGGAGACAGATTATTAAGCAGTCACAATAACACATGAAATAAATAAGAAGATAGACAGAGGATGCCAAGGGCATCAGAAGGGGCCTCTCACTTCCCCCGGCAATGGGGAGGATTCAGAGGTCAGGAAGCTGTGAACTCCACCACTGACCTGAATGAGGAAAAGCATTCCAGGGTGACAGCAAGATGCAAGCAGTGACTTGCTCAGCGTGGCTGGAGTTTGATGTTTCTAACAGGGGCAATTATGAGGAGGACGACTACCACATAAATAAAGCATATGGCTCTGAGGTATTGGAATACCATCCGGAAGCTGTCACCCTGAGCCTGATTCCGAGGCAGAGGTCCACTCTCCTGTAGCTGTAGGCCAGAACCTCCCTCCTCTGCGCACACACACACACACACACACACACCCCTACATGCGCACGCGCGCACTGTGCAGGACCTTCCTGTCCTCACAGTGGTCATGCTAAGAAAAACAGGAGGAACACAACTGTGAGGAGTTGTTAGTGTGGGGACTACAGAAGTGAATGACACCTGTGTGTCCTGTTTTGGGAAATGAGTCAGATTGGTGAAACAAGATGAATAATCACAATAAATGCCAATCTCAGCCACTGCAGCCCTGTTGGTCATTTCTAGTTTAATGGGAGGCTTATAATCGGTGTTCATTCAGATGAATGGAGAGAAAATTGGATTTATATTTTATCTTTGGCCACACACACTTACAATCATTGTCAGAAAGAGTCTTCTGGGTTGGTTATGTCAAACCCAAAAACTTACCGTAACTCAACCATGCAGAAACAACTGTTGACATTTTGGTGCGTAGCTTTCAGTTTTTCATAAATGGCAATGTTTGGGTTTTTTTACTCGTCTGTTTCTTTCATTCTCTTATTTTACACTTGATTCTTAGTATTTCTGTTTATTGCTCCCTTTTTATTTGAAGGTGCCAGTTTTATTGTACATTCTGAGTGTTTCAGTTCCTTACCCTCTCCCCACTGCATCCCAAGAATTTGGAAGATATGTTACTTGTTTTAACTTCCTCTGATACTTCAAGTTTTTAAATAATAATGATAAATGTTTAAACTTTTTCTAAGCCTGTGTTTCTCAAATTAATATCAAGACTGAAACAATCATTGGTGCACACCTGAACACAACTTCCTTGCTCTGTGCTCCCACACACACTTCTGTCTTGCTCAGCTTTTCTTACCCTTTGAGACATTTGTCCCAGTCTGTCGTGACTGTTGATTCTCATGTAATTAACCACTTATTTCAAAAATACCATTTGCATTCTTCTTAAAAGCACCATTGCTTAACCATGTGGTGTTCTCAACTTCTACATTGTTAGTTAATCTCAGTTACCATAGAGAACTCTGGCATTCTAGAGGCCTCTGCTAGTTGAAAAATGTCCTCTCTTTCTTTGCCTTCACTTATTGCCGATGCCATTGGACAGACAATAGAGATTAGAAGTCATAAAATAGTCATGCTCCCTGAACACACAGGCAGATTCCACTGGCACCTTTTCTTTCATAAGGCATCTATTTCTCCTTTCTAGATTTTTTTGGGAAAAAAGATTATTTGTTTAAAAAAAAAGGAGGTGCTGGGGATTTAGCTCAGTGGCACACTGTCTGGTAAGCACAGTCATGAATTTGATTCCTGGTACAAAAAAAAATCATGAATTTTGGGAAATGTTTACTGCTATACTTAATATTCCTTGAATCTAAACATTTGTCAGTTTTTACTGAGTCCACAATAAAATTTTTCAGAGTTTTTGTTTTGGGTTTTTTTTTCCACTTCAGGGAGATTTTCTTCAATATGCATTTTGGGCATTGCTGCTGTTGCTGGGGTTCTGAGTGCTTCCTTGTACACTGCCATCAGGCAGGTGTGACACACACTGTGTCCATGTCCCTGGACTTTTCCTCTTTCATCTTTTCACCGGTCTTTGTTCTCCCTCTGGACTGTCGGTGATTGTCTTGTTTGTGCTGTTTTAATAGCTTCTAAGCCAGGTTGATTTTTCAGAATTACCTCAGGGAATTTGAGTGAGTACAGGCTTCACAGCCTCCCCTAAGACTCACTGAGTAAAATCCCCTAGATTTCACCCTAGGAATGTTCATTCTGGTATCTGTTCCCACTCCCTTCTGATGAGCGTCAAGCCTTTGGGGAACATTGCCCCATTTCACTAGTCTGGTCCATTTGATTCATGTGATTCTTTTTACAGCTTTCCATGTGGTTTTGAATTCTACAATGGAATTATTTGCTTTCTTGGATTATTTTCACAAGATCCCTTTTTACCTTAATCATTACCTGCCTTTCGGAATATTTGTGTTCTTGAGTAATTACCTCCAGAATACAAAAAGTTACTCTCTCACAGTCTGTCTTGTGGTAAATTTTTTCCAATACACTAGCTTCTTCTGAGTGCTTTGTTTATTCATGTTTTTGCAGAGGAACTTCTTTAATTCCACTTTGGTGGCCTGTTTGATAACTCACTTTTCAATGTCATCTGAGGTAACTTCTTGCATCCTCAGGTGCTCTTAAATTAAGACCTCCATAATAGGCACTGACATGATCACTTCTGTCATTCAGCAGCCTGAGGATCATGGAGAGAAGCCAAGTTCATGAACCCACAGTAGAGCTTCATCTTAGCATTTTTCTATGTATCTGAGAACTCTTCCATTGAGACCCAGCCCCTTTATCTTGTGTGCACTTTATCTCGCCCACTGTTCTTTGCACTCAGTTTAATTACAGCTAGTATCTTCCATGAAACTCGTGCTTATGTAAGTTGGGCAGAACTTATGAGATGGGGCAGTAACCTGTCCAGTTCCAAAAGGTTTATCCTGTTTCTCTCTGAAGGACCACATGGTAACAACTGGCTCAGAGAAACATCCCTACTTTCATAGGAGTTCTCTATGGTTTCTTTTCTCTATAATGTGCCATCCGCATTGTTTCATAAAGCAACTTTTTCTCCTGCTTAATGAGTTCTGATGGCTATACATCTCAGCCCTCAGTATTAAGAACACTCTCCGCACCCCAGTGTCAAAGTTAGCCCACAAAAATGGCAGTAATAGAAACATGTGATTCTGGTGAAATAAATCATGGTATATGTGCACAATAGAATAAAAACTCTGATTAGCCACATGCATCAGTATGGTCAAGACAAAGTGGAACAGTAGATATCATGAAAAACATTGAGCGTGATTCATTCACATAAATTTCATAAATACACAAAATGCGGCGATACCTCATTAGACCAAAGATACAAGCATAGATGATAAAAGTACTCTTTTTTGGAGCAGACAAAGAACAGAAGCTCAGCGTAGCGGGTCTCACAGGTGGAGGTGGAGACTGGATCTGAGAGAGGGCCTCCAGGCCTGCGAGGCACTGCTTACATTGCACTTTCGAAGTCGGTAGTCAATGCATAGGTATTTGGCTTACTGTGATTTTAATAGTGATATTAATTTAATCACTATTTTAAATAATTGTACACTTAAGTTTTTAATTTAATAATTCAGTTATTATTTTACCATAATCTTAATAATTCTTCTTTATGACATTTTATTATTTTTTAAAAAGTAAAAGTAGCTAAGAGAAAAATTTGCTCTTTAGAGCAGCCATCACTGACCCTGCTTTCCCTCCACTGTGGCTCAAGATGATTGTGTCCATGGGATGGAACGGGGCTGTGTGGGGCATCACATTCTTCCCACCCATCACGGTGCCCAGCTTCCTCATTTAGTGAGTATTTTTACTTTCTCAAAGCTGTCTTCATTTAATTTCTCACTGAACAACCATAATCAGCAAAGGCACACATGCCTGCCCTCGATTTGAGACCATCGATCTTGCATTTGGATCAAGTTTCTAGGTGCTTTAAAGGGCCTTTATTAGCCACGTGGTCTAGTACCAAGGACTTTTTCTGGATCTTGTTGTCTAGATTTCTCAGTCCAGAAGGTGTGAAGCTTGCTTTCACACGAGACTTTTCCCCAGGTACATGAAAAGGACGGTAGATTTATACACAGGCTGCTGTTACCAGTAGTGTGGCCATGTACAACGGTGAGCACTGCTTTCCAGTTCTGCAGTGTGCACCCGAGTGGGGTTTGTACCATCATACCACTTACAGAGGAGCACAGGGAGACTCAGCAAGCCAAAGGGACTTGTCCTTTTGCTGTCAAGGGTAGAGGCTAAATCGCAGCACAATTCAAAGTCTGTCCACCATTAAATCACACCAATGCTTTGAATCCATAGTCACTCAAGTTGACTTCATTCATCCAGCAGATTTTATTGAGCTCCTCCTGTGTGCCAGGACAGGTGTTGAGGACAGACCTGGGAACAAAATACACCTTTGCACTACTGTGCAAATGGAGAGTGGAACATAGGCTATGGAGAAAGGCTTGCACAAATAATTACCGTATGACAGTTGTGAAGAGGGTACTTTATGATTGTCTAGGAGGAAAAACTTGGAATATAGGGTTATGGAAGGGATTTTTAAGGAAGTGTCCAATAATCTGAACTAACAAAAACATAAAGCAAAGAATCAGGAAAAGCAGCAATATGGAGGAGGGTGCAATCTGGAGGAACCCAGAGACTGGAACACACCCCTTAAACTGAGTAGAATAGCAGGAGGACATAATAAGGAAGGCAGACGGTGGCCCAAGATGGACAGCGTCACACCTGAGAAGCACTGAAAAGTCAAGGTCGGGATTCTGGCTCTACCCTAAAAACAGTAGCAAGCTCTAGGGGCTCCCAGGGGAGGAGAGTCATGGTCGTAGTCACTGCTTTGTATACTCAAGACAGGGCAGAGAGTAGAGTGTGCTCTTCCTTGAATCAAAACACAACCAGGATTATTAGTATATACAGTATAATTAAAATACAGTGACTATTTAGTGTTTTGATTATTATAGTAAAAGACATGTTGCCCTGTTTCCCCCAGAAATACTCCCGCTCACTTGGAGCTCACTTAGGCCATCATTCTTGCCACTTCCTGAAAGGTTCTGGATTACTCTTACATGAGTGACTCTGTAGCACCGTCATCAACATATCAGTGCACTGAACTGATTCAGGTGTTTCTCTTTCACGGCCGTTTTGGCGTTGGGGAAGAGCCCGAAGTCGCATAAAGCCAGATCTGGTGAATAACGTGGCTGAGGACGCAGTATCGTGTTGTTAGGATCCCACCTTCCCCTTGGATGGCTCTTGGTGGCAGCATTCAATGTGTCTTTCAGTCACACTTCATAAAGACACTCAGGAAAGAGGTCTTCTAGAACTGCTTCAAAAAGTGTCCACAGTGAGGGAGAGTATTATGAAGGACATTAATGACAAGGTGTCCTTTACTGTCACAACTTTTTTAAATGTCATCATTCATTGTATATTTTGATCACATTCTATACTGATTATCTGTTACTTCATAATATAGACTTGATTATAGATACATACAGTGTCAGTAATAGGAATGTTTAAGTCAGTGAAATGAGGTCACTCAGTCTACATAGGAAAGGTGGATCTGGCAAGCTGAAAAGACATCCCTGGCGTTCATACCTTTTGCAGCCAGAGACTCAACCTTGGTGTGAGTCCAGCAGTGCTGCCTCAGCCCTCGCCTCCTTGACCAAACAGGCTGGGGCCAGGGGCGCTGAAGGCTACAGATCTCCAGGGAGCCAGAAGGAGACAGCACATGGCAGGATTATTGTAGATCTTCATGCCGCAACTGGAAAGGATCCATTCAGCACTTCTGTTCGTGTTAGAAGATCTGTTTCATGAAAATGTCACTGGATTTCCTTCGCTCCCAGCACCCCGTCTCTGACACTGGTCTGCTGCTTTCCCTGAGCTAACTAACCAGTGCCTTCTGGGATCACTACTGCTTCACCTTACACCTGTTTGCCGGGGACCTTTTATTTGGAAATGAGTGATGGAAAGGAACAAGTCAGTTTTTCTGCCCCGGAGGAGCCACCAAGCGTAGAGGAGATCATCCAAGAATTGCTACCAAAAAGGCAAACCTGGGTTTTCAGGAGCAAGGAAAAAACCAGCAGCACTGCCAGTTATTTGGATTCCTAGCAGCAGGGATTATGTTTAAGAAGTTGTTTCAGAAAACAAAGTATTGAAAACCATGCACCCAAAGAGTTACTCACTTTGAAATCCCGTGTAGTCCATTCCTGTGTTCCCCGCGTAACCCCGTACGGGATCAGTCTTCTCTATACAGGCCTCGGAGCTAGCCATGCGTTAGTGTGAGATCACTCGTGTGCGTGTTACAGGCCCATGGCATGGTCACTTTATGGAAAAGACCAAAATACGTACTGTCTAGTTCATTTCATCTTTGATTTGCTGCACTGTGAATGCGATACAAAACTGGCTATGTGACACTCATTGTACCTGCATATACTCTCTGGAATCATGTGAAAGGTATCTCCTCACCCAAAAAAAGCAGGTGTTTAGCCATAGTGACCATTTTATACGAGATGAACCTTCCGCCCTTCACGGAGTGTGACGTGTAAGTCACACGGCACCGCATTTCCGTAATGTATCTAAATAGCTAGGAAAGTGTGCACAGATCCTGCAGAATTAAATTGTTTGATTTTCGGGATAAACCCCAGATGTCATAAAATACCAGCTATAGTTATAGTAGCAATTGGAAGGCATCAAAATTGGGGGAGAAGGGTGAGTGGTCACCACTATCAATTTAGATACAGGTTTATAAACACTTTAATTCCTTACAAATATAAGCTCTTTGGGGCTAGGTATATAGCTTAGTGTTACAGCATCTGCCTGGCAAGAGTGAGGTCGTGAGATAGATAGATAGATAGATAGATAACTCCTAAGTAGACTGAAATGGCCCTCTTTATTTCTTCTTGATACCTCAAAATCTAAAGCAGCACAAGTCACCTACTCAGCTATCACAGCAAAAGGAGAGTGTGACTGAGAACATATTTTGGGTTTCAAATTATCAAGTTTTTAGCCTCTTTGAGGAAGTGATATTTCAGGGCTTACGCCTCAGTTTGGCCATTGTATGTGAGTCCAGATTCTGAAATCATTGCCCCTGAGAACTTATGAAAAGTCAGTTGTCATTTGCACTTTAGATCCCTGTGACTGATTCCCAGGCATTTGAGAGTTAATCCACCCCCTACCTGTAACTCGTGTGTGTGTGCGCGCGCACACACACGCGCGCGCACGTGCAAGTGTGCGTGCATGTGAGTGTGCGTGCGTGCACCTGTCTGGTTTGATGCAGTAGAGCAGGGTGCTGTTACTGAGAAATTGAAGCACCAGGTTGTGATTAAATAAGATCACACATTTCATTCTCCCTTTAATTTCACATCACTCCTCAGCAGCTGAATTCGTGAGCACCCCCGCCCTCTGAGTAGGTGGCACCATGCATTTTTAGTGTGCCCAATAGAGCAGTGGCAAAATGTTTCCAAATTAAGCCACCCCGCTGGGCTGCTGTAAATCAAATTCAGTTTTGCTTTCAAATTATGGCTAGACATATCTTGTTAATCCATTCGTTTCCTGCTGGCACTTTTTCACCATTGATGTTCAGTTACAACTAAAGGTTATTTCCAAGGCCCAGAATCAAGGATAAGGTAACCAAGGCTAGAGACAGGGAAATGGGGAAGTGTTGGTCAAAGAATGCAAACTTTCCATTGTAAGACGACCTGAAGGCCTCGTTTATAATATGATGACTATACTTAATAATAATGTGCTTCAGACAGTTGGCTGTGTATTCTCATCTCCTGCATCCATGAATTCACATATGGAGAGAAAATATTTGACTTGTTATCTTGTCATTGTTTCTTAAATAATGCGGAATAACAATTAGATGCCTCAATACTCATCATTAATTGGCTCCAGAAGATACGAAAAGTACCAAAAATGGTGCTTGGTCTTGAAGTCAACAGATAATCAACAGCAACATGTTCTAGCTTGGGCATTGAGTACCAAATAAATGACAAGTACCAAAGTTTTAAGTTAAAATATGTGGAGTACGAAGGGCAGTTTCAAAGCAGTTGAGCACCAAGGTAAGAATGTAGTATTTACATTACATGAGATGTGATCAGCAATCTAGAGAGAATTTAAAGTCTGTGGGACAATGTATGTAGATTATATGTAAATATTATACCGATTTATGTGGAATACTTGAGCATCTGAAGGTTTTGGTATCCCTTGGCGAGTCCTGGAACCACACCTCTGCTAAAAGTGAGGGATGATGTAAGAAGTAGGACTTGAGGTTCCATGGGACCCAGCCATTCCCCTTCTTGGTGTCTTCCCAGGAGAATTAAAAGCACCATACCATGGCAGTGTAGCTCATCCGTCTGTACAGCAGCACAGTTTGCAAGACGCGAATCTCGGAAACAACCCAGATGCCAATCAATGAACAAATGGATGAAGAAAGATGTGTTTTTTAATACATGGGAGTACTACTCAGCCATAAAGAAGGGTAAACTTGAGGCATTTCTAGGTAAATGGATGCACCTTGAGACCATACGTGAAATAAATCAGACACACATGTAGAACTCTCACATTGCTCTCTAGTATGAGAAACTGGAAGTATAAATATGAACCAAAATGTAGTAGATACTGTGAGATGGCAAATAAAATTATTCAGAGGGAATGGGGGAGTCGAAGGGAAAAGAAAGTGAGAGATGATGATACTTGAAATGTTTTAAGCAACTAGATCTGGATGTTGACACCACACACACACACACACACACACACACACACGCTCAATAACTATATGAGGTGTGAGATGTGTCGATTAACTTTTGGTGGCAAGCATTTTTCAAAGTACTGCATGCATATACCAAAACATCACCTTAAACATTTTATACAATTTTATTGTCAATAAAGCTGCAGGCAAAACAATGAGGAGGTCTTCACAGCCTTTCCTGCCACCCATTCGCTCCCCCAGCATCTCTGCCACTCAAGCCAGCTGTTTCTGAAATGAGGGTCAGAAGATTTAATTTATTATGGCCAGTGAATATGGTCTCTATGTACTCATTTGCCCTTTACATAATCTCTGTAAGACCCATGAGATAGTCATTAAATAGAAAATGGGGAATTGTGACATTTGTCATCTTGATCACCCTAATTGTAGTGAGAATTAACACCCTCATGTATTTTCTTATGAAAATCACCTCTCCACGGTATGCTTTTTAATAGGAATGGAACCCCTTGGCAAAAGTAAATTGGAACTAGTGAGAAATATTAGGTAATTCTTTGTTGAAATCACTTCTGGAGAATTACTATGGCTGTGCTGTCTTACTGCGTACAGATTAAAAGATGTTTAAACAACAAGGAGAAGAAGCAACAGATTTACAGCTGTAAAAGCAGATATGTGTGTGTGATAAAGGAAAGCAGTGGGCAAAAACGAAGGAGTGGAGTTTGGGTGGTGGGATTAGGGCATACTTTCCTTTTGTCAAAATAATCTTTAGTACTTTATAACTTATTTTTGATGGAAAAAGTATTAGAAAAAAATAAGAACCTTCTTTCAGGAAGCATATATCCAAGAAGTTTTGTTTGTTTGTTTGTATTGTTGTTGCTGTTATTTTTTGTTTTGTTTTGTTTTTCACTAGCATGAATCCAAGTGTATCAAAGATACTCCCCATGCAAATAAATAACTTGCCAGTGCAGTTGTGTTGTATAGAATTTTTTTAATCCATAGCTATTTTCAGCAAGATGTTCATTTATTCATAAATAAATAAATATCAAATATGGACCCTGTGTCAAGTGTTCAACTAGATATTTGTTTCTGCTCTATGAATACAATGATGGCAAATTTTTATAGCCCTTATTTCCTACCAAGGCTGTTTCCCATACATTATTACATCCACTGTTTCTCACAACTCTATAAATAATCAAGACCTATGTATTAGTCATGGAAACACTAGCAGTTGTTAAAAATGTACTCCAAAAAGTTAGCGGCTTAGTACTGATTTACCATTCCTAGCTGAAGGTGGCAGGTCACTGCGTGGCTGCATTCCACACTGTCGTTTAGGGATGCAGCCTGAACGGAGAGACCCTTGAGCAAGCAAGCTTGCATGCTGTGTCAGGACTTTAAGCGCTTCCTCTCAAGGGAAGTTTGGAATGGTAGGCGAGGCCTTGCAGAGACCGTGAATTTGGATGGACAGCTAGCAAATACACTTAAACCACCGTTTATAAGATGGCAACACCAAAGCTCAACCAGGTGGCCTTGAGTAAAACCACCCAGTTAAACACAAACAGGCTGGACGAGGGGCTTCGGAGTGGGAGGTGGGTGTCTCTTCCATCACTTCAGTTGCAAAACACTGGCTTAGAAACGTTGCCTGTGAATGTGTACTGCCTACATGGACCTCAGCCTACATCAGCAAAAGGGTCCTTTAGTGCTTGAGGAAAAGCTGAATGTTACCTTGTAAACATTTTAATGTAAGCAGTGTGTCTGGCTTTCCACCAGCTCCAGAATGTGACTGAGAACAGACTAATAAAACCCATACCCACACGGAAAGTTGATGCAGTGCCCACAGGCACAAATATCAGCAGGGAGCCCCCTTGTAGTTTCCATTGCTCCCTATCCAGTGGCTCCTGGACTAAATATGTAGAGAGCTGGCTTTTGATGGGCACAGGCTGAGGTAGAGGATCAAGACAGATACAACTCTCGTCATGGTGGAGGGCAACACAGACAACAGCAGCTACCAAAAAGATGACAAAGTGCAGTGAAGGATAGAGGGAGGTTTATTTCAGAGAAGCTTCTAGGAAAGTATTTCTGAGGACAGGGAAATTTAAGCTTCATCCCAGTGGGTGAGAAGAAGCCAGTGCGGAAAGTCCTCCAGACAGAAAAACATGGCGAGCACAGTGATCCGAAGGGAAAAAGTATGCCGTGCCTCAAGCCCTGAAGGTGTCCCAGGTGGCTGGAGATGCTGAAAGAGTGGACATGGTTAAGACAAAAATAATAGCTGAAGTGTTTTCTTTAACCTTCATAACCACCTTGGAGGTGGCTTCCTGGTATCTTCGTCAATTTCCAGGAAAGGAAATAGAAGCATAAAGAAGTTACATGATTAAGGAACTGGCCTGCCACACAGGTAGTAAACAGTAGGGCTGGTATTTAAACCCAAGGAGTCTAGCTTCAACTGTACCCTGTGTCACTTCCTGGTATTGTCACTACCAGAGCAAGATGGAAAACCCCTCTCTCCATAGGAAAAGAAGACATCTGTTCCCTTGGGAAGAGGTACCTTATTTGAAATTGCTGGGTGCCTCCTCCCATAAGGGGTCTATGGATAGAATCCTATGGAATTAATAAATTGGGATAAAAACACATTCATATATACACATATGTTTGTACCTTTATTTTAATTAATTTCTTTCTAAAATGTAAATTATTTTTCTATTATGAAAGTAGGTACCAAACCTCGATAGTCTGCATCTGACATTGTCCCTAGATTGTAGGTAATATTTTATCACAGAAGATTGCTGGAGATATCTTGAAATATGATGTGTACTCATCACTGTTTTCAAATGGTGGTAATTATTATTCATCCCAATAAATCCTACTATTTAATGCATTAATATATATCAGTACATTCTATCACAAGTTTTAACTGCTTAAGTGGTTTTCAGTATTACCATGTTTATTTCATAATTGTTTATATTTTTCTTTATATACTTAAAAACATGTTTTTAAATTTTATTTAGAAAGAAAAAAAAAACAACCAAACAAAACAGAAAAAAGGATAGCAACAATACAGAATTCCAAAGGAAAAAAAGAAAAGAACAAAAAAAAAAACCACTAAGAAATCACTAGTTGATAAGTTACATCCTGTCATTTTGGAAATAGTTGTCCAAGTTACAAAATTAAAGCATACAAAGTAGACATTCAAACAGTGAGACTATTAACAGTTCTGCTCAACAATCTAACAAAAATAGTAGTATGGTCATCTGTCTTCCACACTTAAACTTACATGCAGTTACATGCTTTAGAGCACTTTCTTTTGCTCACTTTTTTACAGTAGCAATTGTGCATTTTGGGTTTTATTACTCCTACAGTTCTTATTACTTTTTTTTATTTTAAAGAGAATAAAACAAAAGAGGGCAGAACAAAGCAGATCAGAACAGAACAACATAAACAACACAACACTTTACAATAAGAAACCAGACATTAACAGTAGCTATCAAAATATCTCTTTCTCTGCTATAGTTGAGCATAGTTTCAGATACAATAATATCAAACATAACACAATAGTATAAAACCATTCAAGAGAATGAAAGAATTATAGGACATTCTGAACTGAATAACTATGATCAATGGCTACTATAATATCTCATTTTGAATAAAAAGATTTGTTTATACTATCACATATATTAAAATCCCAATAAGACACAACATGATAGAACTGATGGTAATAGCAGAGTAGAACTATGATAGGACTTCTAAGGAAGACGATATTAACTCAGCAATGGCTGCCATAAAGTTTTGTTTTCTTCAAAACCGCTGTTCATACCATCACGCATAATAAAGTCAAACAAAACAGAATAAAATGTTTCCAACTGATGAATGAAAACATAAAAAGGCTTCAAAGCTATGTAATGGGGAATCATGATTACCATAAAATCTTATGCACTCTTACCAACTCTCATACTAGGGAGACTATACGGTATTTACACATGTGAGTTTGGTTTAATTCGCTTATGAGTATGGTCTCAAGTCGTGTCCATTTCTTTATAAATATCTCAATGTGATCATTCTTTATAGCTGAGTAGTACTCCATTGTATAAAAATACCACAACTTTTTAATCCATTCCTCAGTTGATGGGCACTTAGATTGTTTCCAAGATCTGGCTAATACACATTGTGCTGCTATAAACATGGGTGCACATGTATCACTGTGGTATGGTGTTTTCAATTCTTCTGGGAATATGCCTAGAAGCGGAATAGCTGGGTCAAATGGGACTTTCAAACCCAGCTTTTTGAGGAATCTCCAGACTGACCTCCACAGTGGTTGCACCAGTCTACACTCCCACCAACAGTGCAGAAGAGTTCCTTTTTCCCCACAGCCTCTCCAATACTTGTTGTTGGTAGTGTTTTCTATGCTGGCCATTCTTTCTGGGGTGAGATGGAATCTCAGTGTAGTTTTAATTTGCATTTCTCTAATGACTGATGATGATGAACATTTTTTCATGTATTTACCTGCCATTCGTATTTGTTCATCTGAGAACTATGTATTCATTTCAGATACCCATTTTTGGATTGGGTCTTTGAATTTTGAGGGTCTGATTTTTTAAAATTCTTTATAAGTTCTAGTCAGAAGTCCTTTGTCT
Organism: Dolichotis patagonum; assembly: GCA_004027295.1. Lineage (NCBI taxonomy): Eukaryota > Metazoa > Chordata > Mammalia > Rodentia > Caviidae > Dolichotis > Dolichotis patagonum. The sequence goes on along the minus strand of PVJX010001474.1, from coordinate 2,077 downwards.
GAGGGACAGTCCATTAAGATTTTTTCCCAATTTGTGGGTTTTCTTTTCACTCTGCTGGAAATCTCGTTCGACATGCAGAAACTCTTTAATAAGATATGGTCCCAGTTATTGATTCTGGGAAGTATTTCCCAAGCAGTTTGATTCTTGTTCATGAATTCTCTACCTACCCCTATATCTTCGAGGTTTTTACCTACTTTGATTTCCAACAGATTTAGTGTTTCTGTTTTAAGATTGAGATCTTTGATCCATTTAGATTTTAGTTTAGTACATGGTGATAGACATGGGTCTAGTTTTAGTCTTCTGCATATGGATAGCCAATTTTTCCCTCACCATTTGTTGAAGAGACTGTCATTCTTCCAGCGAACATGTTTGGCCCCTTTATCAAAGATAAATGGTTGAGTGAGTTTGTGGTTGTAGTTGTACCTTCCAATCTATTCCATTGATCTTCAGGTCTGTTTTTATTCCAGTACCATGTTGATTTTATTACAGTAGCTTTGTAGTATAATTTCAAATCAGGGATTGTGGTGCCTCCTGCCTTGCCTTGGCTACTTAGAATTGCCTTTGCTATTCAAGGTCTCTTCTGGTTCCAGATGAATGTTAGGAGTGATTTCTCTAGATCTATGAGATATGTTAGTGGTATTTTGATTGGGATTGTGTTGAATCTGTATAGTAATTTTGGGAAAATGGCCATTTGCACAATGTTTGTTCTTCCTATTCATGAACAGGGGATGTCTTTCCATTTTCTGAGGTCCTCTTCAATTTACTTTTTCAGGGTATTATAATTTTCACTGTATAGCTCTTTTACTTCTTTCATGAGATTAATTCCTAAGTATTTCATTTTTTGGATGCTAGTGTGAAGAGTGTGGCTTCTCTTACTTCTCTCTCAGTATTTTTGTTGATAGTGTATAGGAATGCTATTGATTTTTGAGTATTGATTTTGTATCCAGCTACCTTGCTGAATTTATTTAGAGTTTTGGGGGTCTTCTATGTAAAGTATCATGTCACCTGCAAATAATGATAATTTAACTTCCTCTTTTCCTATCTTTAATCCTTTTATTTCTCTCCCTTGTCTAATTGCTCTGGCTAGTATTTCCAGTACTATGTTGAATAGGAGCAGTGACAAGGGACATCCTTGTCTTGTGGCTGATTTTAAGGTAAATGCTTTCAGCTTTGGGCCATTTAATATGATACTGGCTGTTGGTTTGTCATAGATGGCCTTTATCATATTGAGGTAAAGACCATCTATTCCAATTATCTGTAAGGTTCTTTTCATGAATGAGTGTTGGACCTTATCAAAAGCTTTTTCTACATCTATAGAGATGATCATGTGGTTTTTACTTTTGGCTCTATTCATATGGTGGATTACATTTATTGATTTATGTATGTTGAACCATCCCTGCATTGCTGGGATGAATCCCACTTGCTCGGGGTGAATAATCTTCCTGATGACTTGCTGTATCATGTTTGCAAATATTTTATTGAGAATTTTTGCATCTATGTTCACTAGGGAGATTGGCCTATAGTTCTTTTTCTAGTTGGTTCTTTCTCTGGTTTTGGTACTAGAATAATATTTGCTTCCAGGAATGACTTAGGAAGAATTGCTTCCGTTTCAATTTCATTGAAAGTTTGAGGAGTGTTGGAATTAAGTCGTCTTTGTATTTCTTGTAGAATTCCACAGTGAATCCATCTGGGCCTGGGCTCTTATTTGTTGGCAAGGACTTAATTACATTTTCAATTTCAGTAATAGACATTGGGTTATTCAGCAGTTTTATATCTTCCTGATCCAGCTTTGGTAGTTCATATGTATCTAGGAATCTGTCTATTTCTTCAGTGTTATCGAACCTATGAGAGTAGAGGTTTTTGAAATAGGTGTTGATAATCTTCTATATTTCCACTGAGTCTGTAGTAATTTCACCTTTTTCATTTCTTATTGCATGAATTTGAGTTTTTTCTTTCCTTTTTTTAATAAGGTTGGCCAGGGGCTTATCAATTTTATTTATTCTTTCAAAGAACCAACTCTTTGATTCATTGATCCTTTGTACTGCTTTCTTAGTCTCTATTGCATTAATTTCTGCTC